>JABWDY010009210.1:25943-39650 GCA_013358455.1 Thalictrum thalictroides | reverse complement strand
AATCAAGATCAACATAAAACCAATGACAACTTGACAAGCAAAAACACCCCTGCCTAACAGCCTAATCTTTTTTTGAACTTATGCATAATATGATATTATTGATCATTTTCTTGTTCAAGGAAATTCCAGGAATGCCAAAGCAGATTAAGATTAAACAAGCTAGCATACATAATTATCGTTTACCAGAAAAGCATACTTAGCTTCTTAATCTGGTTTACAATATAATTTACAATTTGGCCTTTATAATATGGCCATGGTATACATTTATACAGAATAACAGAACACTTACAAACACATTAATCATCAACAATATCTAGCATATCTAGCTATGCGTACCATTTCATAAAATGCCTACACAACACCAACATTACCAGTATATGCATGATACGAGACTCATTACACACACAGCTGATTTACTGCAAACGATCTCTAAATAAATTTCCAATCCATGTCACTCTTTTGTGATATGGATCAAGTTGGAATTAAGTAAACCAAAACACAGTCCACCTTAACTGTGGAAGCAAGCAACAAGTGGATGAGAAGATCGAGTTTTTGAGGCATTCATGGAGGAAGATCGAGTTTTTGAGGCATTCATGGAGGTGGAAGATGAAGCGAAGACACGATCATGTTGTAAGAGCATCCGACCAGAATCACTATGAGGAAGCCTTACGTATGAAACTGAAGAAGAAGGTGATTCACTATGCCATGGCCTTGCCATGGAACTTCGTGTACTTTTAAACCTAATTATTGCTTTATACACAGTTGGAATGATACCTTCCATTTCTTTTTTAGAGACAGATTAAGCTTTCTTTCTGTTAAATTCAGTAGAAGAGATGCTGTTGTTAGCTTGTTATGAGAATGTGAGATTGGCTTAATAAATAGAAAAGCAGGACTTGGAGACTTTGTGTATAATATTAGCTTTGTTATGATAACACGTGGAAGGCTAAGTTTTATCATATCAAACAAGATGCACAAGGCCAATAAAAAAAAATGTGGAAGGCTATACTCAAACCATTATCCATTTTAAACAAATTTTAATTAATTAAATATATTTGTTAGTGTTGGCTTTTTAATTCTTAAAAAGTTCTGGTTGGTTAGAATTTAGATGATCATCATCACTTTCCCTATGTCAACCTTACTAATACTTCACCAAAAAATGGAAATATAAATAATAATGCCGCCTCGATCTTTTTTTAGCGTGTTTTTTATATATATATATCATTTCTCAACTAATTTTCTTTTCTGCGAAATTACAAATATATAATTTTAAGATGATGAAATTGGAAATTAGTTTGAAGAAACAAAACTATGAAGTCTTAGCTAGGAACAGTTCTTCATCATCACAAAACTATGAAGTCTTAGCTGGAACAGTTTTTCAGAATTATCCTTATCTAAAACTTCAAATACACTAATTTTCTCCAAGTCAAAAACAATGGTAGGTTTATGTTAGTTTTGTAATCCAAAATATATATGAATTAATAATGTATATGACCAACTCCATTAACCAGTTTCGATCCATTAAGTCATTACTTACATCACCTAGCTAGCTTGTTATCAACCAAACTTACAAGGTTACAATAACAACATCTAATTAATTAAGTCATTTCTAACTGGGAGTCTGGGATGTGAATATGTGATGCTACTTCCTTATAAGAAGAAGATATCTAAAAGACCAGAAACCACATAAAATGCCATTGCCAAACCCAAATTAACCTTGTTGGTTGATGGAGAACAATGCAAACAGCTCATCGATCGGTCTTTTGTTGTGTTGGAACAAAACACGTACAGAGAGAAAACAAAAAGGAATGCACTATATATGTTATCTGCAGAGAACTATATATATATATGATATATCTCCGAGAGTCAAAATATCATGCAACTCTATCATCTAGATTAAGTGACATTTAACACACGATACTACACGACTAGTATACCTAGGCTTGGAGTCAGCATGTTCATATTGCGCGCATATATAGTTCATAATCTGATACTACAGTATCCCATTCTCCAAGTCTAAAATCCAAACTGTTCAAGTTGAGATCTAAGCCGTAATGTAGCACAGATCCAAACCTTCAGCAGTTCAGCCTTGGTCTAATGGCACGGCCCAAAAGGCATTCCAAGCATGGCATATGCCAATGTGGTATGACATGCCTTTTCGAGAATAGGCATTAGGATTCTTGGCACTAATTTTTTTGGAATGCCTCCATGGCATGCCTTTTGCCCTATACTATGCCTGTAGAAGAACATCCTAAGCCTTATGCCATTGGGCGGATCAAAGATGTTGGAGAAACTATGGTCACTCAAAGGTGTAACATTTCATTCTCAATTGGCAAGCATTACAACTGTATATTGTGATGTGGTTGATATGGATGCGTGTCACATGCTACTTGGTTGACCATGGCAATATGATGTCGATGCTCTTCATAAGGGTAAAGAAAACACATATTCTTTCTACAAGGATGGTGTAAAAATTATACTTGCCCCTATGAGAGGAGAGACACGTCCTAAGACTCCACGAGTGGAAGGACGTACTTTCTTTGTAGCCAATAATATTGTGAAGGAAGCACAGGATACTGGAGAAATGTATGTTTTGGTGATCAAAGGAGATACCCCAGGTTCAGTTACAGTTCCTTCCCAAGTTCAGGCGTTGTTGACTGAATTTGCTGGTTTGGTTCCCGACGAACTACCAGATGAACTACAACCTATGAGAGACATCCAACACCACATAGATTTGATGCCAGGTGCTAGCTTGCCGAATTTGGCTCATTACAGGATGAGTCCAAAGGTTTTCCTATACCGCGTTTGGATGATATATGCTGGATATGCTAGAGGGGTCAAAGGTGTTTTCAAAGCTAGACTTGAAAAGTGGTTATCATCAAATCAGAATCAGGCCTGGAGATGAATGGAAAACCGTATTCAAGACTAAGGAAGGACTCTATGAATGGCTCGTAATGCCATTTGGTCTTTCAAATGCTTCGAACACTTTCATGAGGCTAATGAATCAGGTACTCAAACCTTTTATTGGAAAGTTTGTTGTTGTGTACTTTGATGATATTTTGATTTATAGCCGAAATGAGAAAGACCATTTGTTTCACTTGTGGGAAGTGTTCAACGTTCTTAAAGAAAACAAACTTATCATTAACCTGAAGAAGTGTAGCTTTCTTACAAATAGGCTAGTCTTCTTGGGTTATGTAGTTTCCGCAGAAGGGATACATGTGGATGAAGATAAAGTTAAAGCAATCAGGGAGTGGCCTACTCCTAAGTCCATGAGTGATGTAAGAAGTTTTCATGGTTTAGCAACATTCTACCGCCGTTTTGTGAATAATTTCGGCACGATTGCTGCACCATTGACTGAATGTATGAAAGGTCAACACTTTAAGTGGACTGATGAAGCTGAGAAGAGTACTTTTGCTTTGTTAAAAGAAAGGTTAACTACTGCACCAGTACTTGTTTTGACAAGATCTTTGAAGTTCATTGTGATGCTTCTATTGTGGGGATTGGAGTGGTCTTGTCGCAAGAGGGTAAGCCAATTGCCTACTACAGTGGGAAACTTATTGAAGCACGGAAGAAGTGGGCAACATATGCGCTTGAATTGTATGCTATTGTTCAAGCATTACGACATTGGACTCACTACCTTATTCAGCGAGAATTTATCCTATACACTGATCATCAAGCTTTGACGACCATCAGTAGAAACAAATCTACAAACCGGATGCATCAAAATGGATGGATGATATTGAGAAGTTCACTTTTGTTGTTAATCTCAGGACAACAAAATAAAGTGGCAGATGCTTTAAGCCGTCGTGCTTCTATGTTGGTTACTATGCTCAGTGAAGTAGTGGGATTTGATTATCTGAAAGATTTGTATGTTGATGATGAAGATTTTAGTGAAGTATGGAGTAAGTGCACCAAAGGAGAACATGATGCTGATTTTCATCTTCAAGAAGGATTCCTTTTTAAAGGAAGTCGATTGTGTATTCCTCGTAGCTCTTTGAGGGATCATATTTTGCGTGAGATGCATGGGGGAGGTTTAGGAGGACATTTAGGCAGAGATAAAAGCATTGCTATGGCAGAAGAGCGATATTAATTACTGGCCACAATTGAAGCGGGATATGGCACGCCATGTCCACAAATGCTACATTTGCCAATCAGCTAAAGGTCAATCCGACAATGCCGGTCTGTATACTCCCTTACAAGTTCCAGATTTACCATGGGTTGACATTTCAATGGATTTTGTGTTGGGTCTTCCACGAACTCAACGAGGTATGGATTCTATATTTGTTGTTGTTGATAGATTTTCTAAGATGGCTCACTTTGTACCATGTAAGAAAACAGCTGATGCCTCTCATATCGCACATTTGTTCTTTCGAGAGATCGTACGTCTGCATGGAATTCCCAAATCCATAACTTATGATCGAGATAGCAAGTTCTTAAGCCATTTTTGGAAAACTTTATGGAATCGGTTCAATTCTACTCTAAAGTACAACACTACTTGTCACCCTCAGACAGATAGACAAACTGAGGTAGTCAATCGAACTTTGGGAAATCTTTTGAGATGCATCGCAGGGGAAAGACCAAAGCAGTGGGATCTAGCTCTTGCACAAGCTGAGTTCACTTACAACAACTCTGTCAACCGTTCCACCAAGAAGTCACCGTTTCAGATTGTATACACAGCAGTACCTCAACATGTGGTTGATCTTGTACCGCTACCAAAACAATCAGGGATGATCAGCATTGCAGCAGATCATATGGTTGAAAAGATTCACCAACTTCATGAGGATGTCAAAAAGCACTTAGAGGAAGCTAATGCAAAGTATAAGGAAGCAGCTGATAAGCATCGCAAAGTTAAGGTGTTTGAAGTTGGTGAGTTGGTAATGGTTCATTTGAGGAATGAGCGTTTTGTAGCTGGTACCTATAATAAGCTCAAGGCCAAAAAGATTGGTCCCGTTCGCGTTCTGAAGAAATTCAATGACAATGCCTATGTTGTTGATTTACCCGATGATCTGACTATTTCTAAGTGCTTCAACGTCAAAGATTTGTTTGCCTACCATGGGGATGAAGATAGACAACTTCCTATACCAGACTCGAGGGCGAGTCCCTTAAAAGACGGAGGGACTGATGTAGCATGAGATGTTAGATTACAGCAGCAGTTAGCACTAGTTATTAGTAGTTATTATTTAAGCCTAATTTACTGCCACCTATATATATAACTACCTATGTAACTACCTAAGGATGAATATCTACAGAACATCCTTGATTTGAAACACATTATTATGCTATTGAATAAACTTGTAAGAATTCTGATTTGTTCTTGTGGATTCAAGAAACAGAAATCCTTGATTTTCAAGGTTTAATTTATTGTCGATCACGTTGTTGATTCGCGACATTTGCTATCCCCTATCAGATTTGCATTGCAAATAATGGTACGACATTTACTATCCCCTATCAGATTTGCATTGCAAATAATGGTACCTAAAGCGCTACAAAGGCTAGTTGGCTAAGATAGTTGTGAATCAGAACATTTCCAACAGTGCATGTTGATGACGAGCAGGTGTGGTTGTTGGATCCTATTTGGTGTCTTGGTCTAACTACAGGTGTGGCTGATGTTGGATCCTATTGGGACCGAAATGCTGCTAAAAATAATTTTGGAATCAATGAGAAAGAAGATGTTAGAAACTTGGAATTGGGCAGTATAATAAATATTTTGTCCTTAAATCATTTGTATTTTGAGTAACTCCAAATGTTTTCTATTCAAATCACCAATTGAGTTCTTTAGCCAAAAAAAAGTCACCAATTGTGTTGTCCAAACTCCAAATGTGGTCACTGACTTAAAATATCATAGGTGTTAGAAGTTAGACCTGTTGGTAGTAGCACTGAGACTCTGATTAAGAGAGTAGAACATCAGAGTTTTCAGGCATTATATCAGTTCATAAATCATCATGACAGCAACATCAAGGAGTTAACCTTTTCTTTCTGTTCCCTACTTACCTATCAGTCTATCACTTTGCTCTACTGGACTTTTCGAATGGACTAGCCGCCAACCAACTAACTATTAATCCGGATCCCAAGCCCACAACAACAATATTCTTTCTTGCTGCAACAAACAACAGAAGATAACAGATCCAAAAACATCTTTTTGTTATTATAGCCTCCAATATAGACTACGTGTAACGATTATGTAACGGAGTTCAATAACAAATATTCTATCAGGAGTACATGAACTTCTTATTCCAAACTTCCGAAACAAATTATCTTCGCTTTCCGACTTTTCGTCTCTCTCTTCTCTTCTCTCTCTTCGCTCGCCATGTTTAAGCTTTATCGATCAAACACTTTGAAACCCTAGAACAAATAAAAATTCTAGAAGAATCTCAATTTTTGTAATTATGGCGGAGAATTTAATTTCTTCCCCAATTCCTAACTCTTCAAATAATGCACTTGATTCAATTCCGTCATCAAACCAATCAAACCCTAATATTCTATCACCTTCAAACATATCTGTTGCTTCTCCTTCAATGGATATTCCTCAGATCTCTTCTCCCCAGCTTCCTTTAGCTCAAAATACTCCTACTTCATCTAATGGTGGTGTTCAAACTTCTTTAACTCAATTGCAGCAACAACAGCAAAATTTAATTTCTCAACAGCAGCAGCAACAACAACAACAACAACAGAATTTGATTTCACAACAGTCTCAACAGCAATTACAGTTGACACAACAACAGCAACAAAATTTGCTTTCTCATAAAAATTTTCAAATTCAGCAGAATTTACAAAGATTACCATCAATTTCAAGGTTGAATCAGATGCAACAACAACAACAACAATTTGGTGTTACATCCGGTTCAATGCTTCAGCAAGCGGGAATTTACGGGCAGATGAGCTTTGGTGGATCACAACTTCAGCAACAACAGCAACAAATGGCTGTTGGAGGTTTGCAAAGGTCAGCTTTGATGGGGCAAGGTGGGCAGTTAAATGGAGGACAATTAGCAGGAATGTTGCAAGGGCAAAACAATCAGTTCAATTTACAGTCGCAATTGCTTCCTCAGGTACTAGAGCAAAAATTTTCAAATTATGAGCATGCATGACACATGAGTAGTTTGTCAGTTAGTTATTAGTTTGAATTTAATTGGTGGTTATTAGTTCAGTTGTTTAATTTTGTTGGAACACTTGATTTTCTCTTTGTTCATGTTCAAGTGAGAATCATATGTATTTATTTGAGAATTTACTTGTGTAGACGAGACAGAAGACGAATTTGGTTCACGGATCCCAATACCTTGCTGGTAATAATCCTGCACAGACATTGCAAGGAATGCAGGCAATTGGGATGATGGGTTCACTTGGTCTGAACTCACAACTTCGAACAAATGGCTCCCTCTCTTATGCACAACAACAACAACGAATAAACCAGGGGCAGATCAGGCAACAACAGTTGGCTCAACAGAATTCATTGACCTCTCCTCAGGTATTGAATCCTACTTCTTATTGACTACTGAGTACTGACATTCTCATTCTCCAGTTGTTGAATTTTGTGTGTGTAACACATTGATGATCTTCTCCTACATCACACATTTTGGTGTAGGTTATAGACTTATAGTATAACTCCTACTTTAGAATAGACCTCCCAGTTGTGATGTTTTGTAGCATGCATATTGGAGTAAATATTGTTAGTGGAAAACACCAGATATCAATATTTCCATTATTGCGAGTGTCTAAATGAATAACGGAGTTTATTCTCATTTCATGTCTCTATTTGGCAATACATCTCCTATGTCTAGGATCCAAACCATGCGATTTATACAAGGTGCTTTCATTTTGTTTCTGATGAAATCGAGTTCATTTGGTGAGTTCTTTGTATCAAATTATGTCTACATAGTTAGCCGTTTATGAAGGAGTGATGCTAAGGCGATATCCCACAACAAACCATTGATTGTGCATTGAGACCACAACCTTATTTAAATCTGGGACTTGTTTTAGTTTTACATTGTGATCAAACGTCAGGCAACAGATTGGTCTTTCTCCCATCTTGGTGACAGTGGTTGTCGCCCATGCTAAATTCTGTATGAGATGGGAAGGTAAAAAAGTACTATGGTCTAGGAGGATGACGCATTTTGGAGTTGGTGTATGATATGGTCCTATACGTACATAATATATATCTGTCTTCATGCGGCAGTGGTGACATGATATGCTTAACAAAATCAACTGGCAGCAAGTTGTAAACAAAAGGAAAATAAGAACATGATTGAAATATTTTGTCTTTATGTTTTGCAGTTTTGTTACGATGGGTTCATTACTTTTATAAATCCTTTTTATGTCAGACAACAAGTGTGCTAATACTCAATTATGTGTAATACGTAAAGTGTTCTACCTTCCATAGTAACTTACATATCCAGTGCAAAACCTAAGTACAACATCATTTGTATTTTCAATACGTACATTAAAACTATTCATGTGCCTCTGTAGAAGCTACAGGCTCAAGGTCTTTCAAGGTCATCGTCACTGGCTTCCTTGAATACTCAGCTATCAGGCCTGGCTCAAAATGCACAACCAACTATGACGCAAAACTCGATGTCTCAGCAGCAGCAGCAGCAATGGTTGAAACAAATGCAGCCAACGATATCGGGTACCGGTTCTCCTTACCATATCCAGCAACAGCATAGACAGCAGCAACAGACTTTCCTGCAGCAGCAGCTGGCTTCGTCCCCTCAATTACAACAGAAGTCCATTTCCTTGAACCCTCAGCAAATGCCTCAGTTAGTTCTGCAGCAGCAGCAACAACAATCTTCTCTGCAGCAGCAGCAGCAGCAACAACAACACCCTTCTCTACAACAGCAGCAGCATCAGCAACAACAACAACAACAACACCCTTCTCTGCAACAGCAGCATCAGCTACAGCAACAACCACAACAACAACAACAACAACAACATCCTTCATTACAACAACAGCAATCACCAAGGATGCCAGGATCCGCAATTCAGAAATCCTTTAGTTTAACTGGGTCACAACCTGATACCCCTGCATCTGGAACTACAACTCCAGGGGGCAGTTCAAGTCATGGGACAGAGGGAAGCAATCAATATCTTGGGAAGCGAAAGATTCAAGATTTAGTCTCACAGGTTCTTAACTCTTTCTGAGTCCGTATCTCTATTAATTACTTAAGTTTTTAGAAGATAATATCTGGTAGTCACCCATTACATAGCAAGGACGGCTACCTCGTGTGTTTACGGTTTACCGATACACACATGCGGCACAACCCTTTGTGCTACTTTCCATCATTTTTTCTTCGTCTTAATCTTCTTAAGAGGATGGATAATTGATAAATTAATGAAGAACAAATCCATGTAGGCAAAGAATAATTGAACCTCAGACATGATAGCATCCATTCACCAGAGAGGATTCTAGAGTATACTCCCGCACTCCTGCCTTCCAAAGATTGACTCATTCAATAATAGAATCTCAACAAAAAAAAAATGTAATGGAATCTCATCGATACTTGCTCTAAATTTTTTCAACTAAATTCCCTATAAAACTCAGAACGAAACAAACTGTGAATCTGACTAGTGACTACCCATAATTTTTTTTACTGATTAAGCTGAGGTCTTTCGAGAATTAATATGTTTGATAGAGTAAGTGGTAGTCATTCTACATACGATTTTTTTATGACAACCTTTTTTGTTATGTTATAGGTGGATTCACAGGGGAAACTGGAACCTGAAGTTGAAGACCTTTTATTGGAGATAGCTGATGACTTCATTGATTCGGTAATTCTCATGATATTCTTTTCCTTCGTAAGGCACAACTAACTTGATTTAAGCTTTGTAAGTATGTGTTTGTATATCTTTTTGTTGCATGTGCTTAAGGCTACTCCGCCTTGCTTCTTGTAAGAAATGCCTAGGCTCTGTACTACTTTTTCTAGCCTCCTGTGTGTTGACTTAAACAACCATATGAGTTTAAATAACAAAGGACGATACAATCCCCAGTTGTTAATAATAGTGAATTCAGTACAATTTCCTTATAAAGTTATAAAAAGTGGAAGTCAAAGAGGTGTTTATAGGACAGTAGCTGTATCTTTGAATTGCTTGGAATTGCATATACATTTCATAATCTCTGGTTTATGTTGTAGTTTCACATAAAGTGTTCTTATTAATCAGAATAATCTAGTATGTTATGATCAAAGCTTCCTCTTTGCAGGTAACTACATTTGCGTGCAATCTGGCAAAGCATAGGAAATCATCAACTTTAGAAACTAAGGATGTGTTACTACACTTAGGTATGTCTCCTGTTACAGTTGTGGTTGATTACTGTGGTCCTTGTGTAGATGATAGTTTGTTCAAATTTCACAATCACCAATAAATAGTGTTTGAAAATTCATCAACTAGAATTTGCTATTATTTATTTTGAGCTTTAGAAAATTCTTCCACTCTTGCCAACTTCGGTTTTGATTTTTCCATTCTCCACATATATGGGAGAAGCACATGCCTTTCGAAAGAGTGTCACCAATTATTCTAAACCCGTGATTTTCTGTAAGGCTTCTTGGTAAATCTTTCCTGGAGGCTTTATTAGAACAATTAATGAGTTTGATTTGAGTTTGATGCACACACTTAATAATAGTTTAAGGTGCGTATTTCAGATGCTATTATATTAATTGTCTTCACCATATCACTCTTTGTTGGATATGTATCTCCACCAGTGCCCTTTCATTTTGTCTGAAGAGAAAGACCTATTTAGTGTCTCTCATGGACATGTGGCTTTATGAAACCATTGATGATCATAGAAAGTGGTCAAGACCAGAGCTATTACCATGTAAGTCAGGATAGATTTCCAGATGTTTCTTAGATTTTGGCGTCCTGTCCTTTTTGGGAAGCTTCAACTCCAGCCTGACTCCTGGGTGTGAGCCTGCATGAAAGCATGGTTTTCCAAGTGGGTAAAGATGAAATGGTGGAGCTCTCCAGTAAGAAGCCTTTTGGAAAGGAAAGAGTACATGTCTTTTGGAAATTGGGTGTCTTGAGCATTCACAACTTTAATATTGTACTTTTTAGGAAAAATGGCTTTGAGGTTGGGGTGGAGGGTGATAGCTTTTGGCTGAAAGTTATTGTGTATTGGCCCGCCTAACTGGATTAATAGAGTGGGCCGGTGCCTACTTTGTAGCTTGTGAGGTGAGAAGAGAGATTGTAAATGTACCTCCCGCGTTTAAGAGAGTTATTTAATGATGTTTGGGGTAGGGAGCAACATCTTGTTATGCACCAACCTGTAGGAATGACCTTGGTCCTTTTGGGCGAGGTAGTAATTTACTACTCTTCCATTCTGATCCAGAATGTTTCTAATATGAAGAAATAACATTTTGATTTATCTTATTAATTTTGGAAATCATTGCTTTTATTTTTGGAATTAATGAAAGGTAATTGTTTTGCAGAGAGGAACTGGCACTTGAATATTCCAGGATTTACGAGTGAGGAACAGAAAAACTTTCGGAAACCTGTAAGAACTTTTATATAATCTTCACTATTGTTTATGTATAATAACTAATTGATATATTATTTGTACAGATAAATCCTTTTTAATTTAAAAACCTATTGAAAATTTACATTATGAGATGTATGTTTAATTCCGTAAATCTTTGTCTAATTGAATACGGGGGTTTAGACTTTCGAGTAACAAGTCCTCGTCCTTGATAAACCTGTAGGAATTGTAATATAATCTTCTGCCCTCTATTATTTATCATGTGAAGATTATATGTATACTATGAAAGTATTTGTCAAAATACAGTAAAAAAAAACTTGAGAATCGAATGTATAAGAAACTTCTTACTATACCTTGTCCTCTGGTACGTTGTTCTAATAATCTATAACATGTTAAAATTGTGCTGATTACATCTCTGTGTAAACTGTTCTTGCAGTTAACCACCGATCTCCACAAGAAACGGCTTGAGATGGTAAGCTCGAAACTATTGAATCAGTTTTGTGTTAATATCCAAATGCAATATTTTGCTTATGATACATATGAATAATTGGATCAGATAAGAGCATTGATGGAAGCCTCACACTCAGACATCAATACTGACAACGGTAAAGAAACTGTTAGACAGGGGTTCAGCAACCCAATTGGTGTTAACCACCCATTAAGACCTCTAAGTTCAGAGCATTTGGTTTCACAGTCAGCTGGTTCTTCAATGCTGCAGCAAGTGCCGCGGTTTTAATGGATACTTATTTGGTAGCTAAAGTTAATCGAAAATTACTGCATTGTCCTTTTTAGTGAGCATTCTCAGACCCAAATTATGTTTTATTTAATGTTGTCACATAATATAGCCATGTAAATAGTGTTTTGAGAATATTATATAAAAAGAAATGTTGTCAATAAACAGAATTTAAGGACCCCCAATTACGTGACCCCAAAGACAAATAAACTCAGGGTGGTCCTCGTTGGACCCCTTCATATAACTTCCGAGGTCAGTTAAATATGCTTCTTCTAAATGTCTGTGGCTATGGCTATCCCTGTGGAAGTTCAGTGAGGTGAGAATTTAAAACTCTGGTCACAAGAGTCGTTGAGCAGAATGTGGTCTTTGTTGATTGATGCTCAGTCCTAAACGAAAACACATCCAGTATATAATCAGGTGTTTACAAGATCAGCATTTGATGGTCTATTTATCAAAGGAAATTACTAGATCAAACACCAATTTTTCATACTTTCCTAATTATTTGAGTTATTGTGGTTCCTCGTTTGGACCACAATGGCTATCACAATTTTACTAAGTTTTTGCAATGTTTGTATCTTTCTGATGGATGAACATGTGCTTGAGCTTCTGATAGGTTTTGCAACTTTGATTGTGAGTTTTCGTTTGCGTGCTGTAGATACACCAAAATATACTGGATGGATTTTAATTAGACATGGTCACCTTTTATATTAACTGAATGGGACTGGTCCCAAAATAACATGCATGCAGCTTGCTTTTTCATAAAGAAAAGAGGCCTTGTACACAATTACACAAAGCTGGGCAGAGGAATTGTTGTGGAAGGGAAAGAGACGGACTTTGATATGTGTCTGCTGTACTGTATGTAGTTGAAAATGAATTTCAATGGTTATGTTTGAATCTCTAACTAGCTAACTGCATTTCGGTATTCTTGCCTTGTAAAACAAACACATATCCAATTGCTAGAACATAAGATGGAAAAATATTATGCACATTCCTAGCTAGATTACCGGAAAATGTTGGCCCAAAAGATGGAAAAATATTGGTATGGTATGTTACTATGTTTCTTCTTGTCTTAGCTTCCTCCTCTACTCTTCTGCTTTAAACCAAACAGTAAACTGCAGATTTTGTTTCATTGAAGGACATTTCATGGTATGTATATGGCTATATGCACACCTTCCAAACAAAAGGTGAAAGAAAAGAAAACCATTATTTGGATTCAGGGAGTGATAAAGCTTCACTCACTGTGGTCTGTGGATGATGACGTATCTAAATTAAAGTATCTTGTTTATAGCAGTTTGCCTTCAACAGCACTCTTCGATCTGCTTCACTGTTCACTCTCTTTCTACTTCCGGTCCCCGCTAAGCTAGTTGGTCATCACTCCCATCCTAATCATGGATCTAGCTTTAATCAAGCCTGCTTGCCCTTTTGCTTACATATAAAACTCTACTCCCTCTGTCCCAAATTAAGAGTCCGGTATTCTTTTTTGAGATGTCCCAAAATGTTGTCTCATTTTTTGTTTTGG
>JABWDY010009205.1:9081-20438 GCA_013358455.1 Thalictrum thalictroides | reverse complement strand
AAACACAAAATAATAAATATTAAAAATAGTTCAACAAGGACGAAATAATTATGTTAAATTGTACAGACTTGCAATAAAATAAAATGTCAAAATAGTATAATAGGACAAACGCAACCTTAAATAAAACTTTTAAACATAAGCATTAACCACAAAAGCCCTATGTGGCACATCTAGATATAGCTTCGCGGATCACAATAAAACAGCTAAACCAACAAATTTATGAGACATATCAATTTTTAACCTATCAAAAAACACATGGCATATTCCAGCTTATTCTTCAAGGCTTAATGTCATAAACTATCAAAACAAGGTATATGCAAACTCTTAAAAGAAAACAAATATACTTGATTGAACAAGCACAAGGAAGAAAAGGAGAATAACTACTAAATATAACAAAAGTAAACAATTAAAGTTAACTTTCCTAAAAAAATTAATGAACACAATTACCTCAAACAAATGAATCTAATCCAAGCAAACAAAACTGCAAAATTCAGAAAAACTAATTAATTATGTATTTCATAATAAATGGTGACTAAATAACATGTAATCTATAGTAGCTATGATACTTTGGTAAAATAATTAGTGCTATATAATCGGATATTCAAATTGATGGACTAGGACTCACTGAAACACTAGTAACTGCAATATCAGAATGAATGTAGTTATCTATTCCAAAATCTTCAATTGACGGCTAAGAACTTTAAACTTGCCACGGATAAATTTTGTTGCTAAGGATTGGAGTGACAAGAATGAAATTGCGTTTTTAAATATATTATACGAGAAAGTTAAACGAGACCCAAATGGTGCACCTACCCAATTGCATTTTTCTCTAAACAGACTTCATAAGAGAAAAAAACCACTTTAACCATATGCATAAAATACATATAGAATGTATTAAAATAAACTAAGCATAGTTACCAAATTCAAAAATCAACTAAGCATATATCACATTCTGACTGACCAATAGCTTAGTAGTAATGCTTTCAGCCTTTCACCAAAAGGAAATAAACATCCAGTTTGAAGAGATATACACACACGAGAGAAATTGATATTTTTCAATTAACTTTGGCCAACAATAATGGAATTTTTGTCTTGTCAGTTAACTTTCAAATGTACATCAGTATTAACATAGTTACTAAACGAGAACATGGATCACCACTTGGGGAATGCTTAAAAGTTAAAACTGATTTACGAAGTAAGAATCATTTTTAGATGAAACACCATAATAATAATAAGGTTCGGGGATCAAACATTTAGAAATGCGCCTTTTAATAACCACATTACGCATAGTAGAGAACGCAAAAAAGATGGTCCAGTACACAATATATCCCATACAATTTGGGTGTCGAAACTTTCAACAAAATTAGCCTCTAAACCATGTACGGGAAGTTTTTATAACTTCCAAGGCTTGAGACTAAAATTAACTCAGTTTGCATGTTACATCGTTATTCCATGTAATTCTCCAACTTGTAGTGTTTCCTAATTAGAATCTAACCAACTTGTAGTGTTTCCTAATTCTCCATGGTATCAAAGAAAGACCATTTCAATTTTTTAAAACAAACAGATAGAATGCATATATAACTATGTATCAAATTATAAAAAGCTAACTACCTGCTGACCTACATATATACATATATGTTGTAGCATAACCTCAATCGATCGAGCTCGTGAAAATGAATCAAAGGAAGAACATGGACATCATGCATGGTGGGTATGGCCAGAGAACTAACTGTGACATTGATGACTGTTTGACCAGTGATTAGCTAGCATATAGTTCAGATTTCAGACCACATTGTCTATGCAAAGCAGTCTAAGTAAAAAGGACAGATCATCAGCTTGCGTGTTTTGCCCCAATAACTAAAATGGTAATTGCAAAGAATTTACATTAAGAAAAAATGACTCAAACAGTAGGTCGAAATTTTTGAATACTGTAAGTGTCTCGATTGCACATAAACATGTCTATGGAATTAAATTTTAGAAGCTACCATTTAGTTTGAAAATGCAAGTAACTACAAGGATCAAAATATGTTCTAAAACTGATCTTTAACAATACACACGAAATTTTCAATTACTGAACTAATTTCTCAATGGGGTTGAATAAATGTGTCAAATTCGGATGACTGAACCAATATTTCGAGGGATAAAAAGAAAAAAATTTGAATCTTCCGCAAGAACTAGAATTAAGCAAGGGTATAGAATCTCATTTAAAAAAAAACATCAAAATAAATCAAGGGTCCACACTTCTTAGTTCAAACCCTTTTTTATACAATAACATCAAAAAACAGAGATGAATAGTCGAAGAGTACGTGTTCTATATGTATAATTAAACCTCGTCAATTATCTAATCTGCCTTCGATTAAGTGTATTCATGAATCATTATTATTCATATAACTTCTTAAGCAAATCTCAGAGAATCCAAAGAAATAACTAAATATGCCCAAATTATAAAAACTTTAAATTACCTTTCTTATATATCCTGAACTTGACGAAGTACAACTGAATTGTCGAAGAGTCACTTCAATCAAGCAAAACCCTAAGAAAGCTTTCCTAAACAGAAGATTAAAATTGTTTTCCAATAAATAGCTATCCAAACCAAAGATTAAAATTAAATTCAGAGAGAGATTGCAAGGAAAGATTAAATCGTTGGTGAAGAAGACCATGGAAGTACCTGCTTGGAAATTGAATGTAATGATGTTGTGGAGCTTGAACCTTCAGTCTGCAATTAGATTTTAACACCTTTTCACACTCTAGAGAAACCGGAGTGAGAAGAAGCAGAAAAAATCAAATTTTTTTTTATAGGACGCGAAGAGAATCAAGAGAAGAAGAGTACTCAATTGTTCGGACTGGAGTAACAATTGTTCTCTATAAAAGTACTCAATCTCCTGGAACTCTTTTAGAGAAGAAAAGAAAAAGAGTTGGAAGAGAAGAAGAGTTAGAGCACGAATTGTTCCATTCAGAAAGCAAGGTTTTGTTTTTTTTTTTAACTGTTATTCTTATTATGGCTGTAGATTGTTCTTTGCGATGTGTAATATCAATCGTGTGGTTCTACCGTACGTTGTTCGGCACGGTCCACAATGATTCTAAAATTCCCGTCTAATGGGCCAACTCTTTGCCACGGCTAATACAATCACTGCCACGGACATAAACCTTGGTAAATTTAGCCACTGCCCCAGTCCGTGGCTATGCTAGCTGTGTGTCAGTGGCAAAAACCAGATTTTCTTGTAGTGCCTGAACACTATTTTGTTGAGTTGTTTTGTAAATATATATGGGATTGTTGTTTTTTCTGATATCTGCTTGATTAATATCTTATGGTAGTTTTTATAGTGGTACTTAGCTATATGAAACAACCCATATAATGATATCAAATAAATTAGAAATACAGTTTTGGAAGGATCAGGTCAACCTGAACCTGACCTGATAACCTGACAGGTAAGGTTCAGGTTTCAAGTTTTGGAATTTTTTTTTCATGAGGTCAGGTTCAAGTTTGGGCATGGTGACCTGAAAACCCGACCGACCTGATTCATGTCTGACCCGACCTGACCAGATTGCCACCCTTAGATAGAAATTCATTATTGTGTACCATATACTTTTGTACAAATTATATATTTTTATCAGGTAATTATAATGTTTGTTTAAATTTTATTTTATTCCTAAATTTTTGTTTTATTGATTTTAAGCGTGTTGGACCATAAATGTACTTACCTTTTCTCCCATACCATCTTTACAAATAAAAGATTGCTTGGACAAAAATGGTAGCATTCAAAAATATTACAATATCGAAAATCGGAAGGCAAAGCTACTAATGGAAAATTATAGCCAAAGTACAACAAGTATGAAAGGAAGTAGACAACAAAAATTCAAAGACAATCAGGAACCACAATGATCTTGATCGATGCAATAGTAAATATTAAAGTTAAACATAAATTTCTTTTTCAAACAATACAAAATAATATTTTGTAATATTTTTTTTTTAATTCAGGGAAATAAAATACATGCAAGAGAACAAGGAGATTCTTTAACAAAAACAACAAAAAATATAGTGGAAGGAAATGTCTACACATTTGCAAGATTCGGGACATCATTTATCAATTACGGATTAAAATTGACAGATCATGAGTTCAAAATATCAATACAAGATTTTACAATAATTACACCCATTGAGGAAATTCATGACAATTTTCCTCAAAACATTTTTGACTTGGTGCAGTTCTCAGATATATCAACCTATTGCTTATCACGAAACAAGGGAAAATACTTCGGTAAGAATTGTATTTATTTAAAATTAATATTAAACTTTTTAATTTGTTTAATTTTCAAAATTATAATGCATATTTAATTGGAAGACTAGATTATTGGACGAAAATTAAATAGGTCACAAAAATAGGACAAAAATCAAAATGGAAAATAGTCAAACTTCGTAATGAAAGGTATGCAAAATTATTTAAATTTAATTAACGTTTAATTTTTTTATTGCAGCTATAATTTACTAGAAGTAAAACTTTACGGTAACTTGGCAACACAAATTGAAGAATCATTCAAAAACAACAATATGGGAAAGCAATCAATACTTATAATAACTTCAACATTGGCAAATTATGATGACTACCACAAAAGTAAGTTTACTTCAACAAAACACAAATTTTGTTTATTAAAAATTCTACAAAAATATTATTAAAATTACTATGATTAGATTAAATAAAACTTAAAAATATCATACATTTTACTAATATAAATTTATTTCATATAGGATACAGGGTACATTCATCGTATGCAACAAGGATATTTCTTAATCTAATGATACCAGTGGTTGAAGAATTCATTCAAATTTTAAACAAAACTGAACTATCAAAAATGGAATAGATCAGTTTCAACTTCCAATATATGTTATTATCAACTTTAATGACTTTTTTAACTAATTGATTTAATATCGTGTTAAATATTTTTTATTATTCAATAAATATAATGCCACTTACTTGTTATTAGTGAACGGCAATATTTCTATTCTTTTTTTCCCTTTCACAATGAGATTGAACTATAACATCGTATTCTTGCATGTACCGACCAATGTTCATCTATCAAACAATTTTACAATCAATAATAAAATCTATGTATTTTATAATTCATCCAGCTAATTGGTAACTAATAAATATACTCAATTTGATGCAAAATATATAACCTAATAATCAAAACTAATTTAACATTTATACTGACTTTATATTATTAAAGTGAAAATGATTCTTAAAATAAAATACAAACAATATTAATAAACAACCGTTTATGTACTTGTAATTTATTAATTTCTATAAATATAAATAGATCCGGATCAATTTTAAGATTAACATGGTGAACTTAACCATACACACTTATGTACTTATATTTTATTAATTTTTGAAAATATATATTAAACTTCGGTATTGAAAAAAAAATGTAAAAAACATGAAAAACTATTGAAAATTTGAAATGGTTGACACTTGTACCACTAGTCTATATTACAATCTAGAAAGGGTGTTTAGTTTGACTAGGACAAATATTTATGTGAGTAGGATAGTTAGGATAGTTTTACGTATGACTAGATAGTTTTATGTATGACTAGGATACTAATCCCTATGACTAGGATGTAACAGATCTGATTAGGACTAATTGTTAAGCTATTGACCGGACCCTAATCCTCTACTTCTCCTTCATTTTCTCTGACCAAACTGCAGTCAACACCACGGCAGCGCTACCTATTCCTTATTCTCCAACCGTTCATCAATCAAGGAGACAGCGCCATCGTCATCTCTATCTCTATTCCCTACACAGATGATTCATAGTTAGCAATCGTTCTTCTTTCTCATAAGGTAGATTATCTCTCTTACTCTTTTTCTTCGCTCTCAATCGTGAGTGAGATTGAAACATAATTGATCTACAACTATTTTTAAGCGTAATTGAGAGTTTCTGATGGTGCCCATTAATTAGATTTTTTCTTCATTCAAAAATTCCTTCTCTCATAGGTATCTCATTAAATTTTCTTGACAAACAATTGAATCGACTAATTTTTTTTTCTCTTTCTTACTAAACAGAAGTCCCTTCTAGACTCAGAGGACCAATAGCAAGTTTGTGTTTGCAGGTGAGTTTATAATTCTGATTCCGCTTCATGGGAATTTCAATATTTACAATATTAATGATTTTGTTATTTTGGTTGAATGATTAAACGAACATACTGAACCAAAATATTCCAGGAAAGTGCATAATGTCTAGCTTGATGCTTATACGAATGGCAATGAAGATGTATATGCATGCAACCTAAGATGCAAGCTACTTTAAAAACAAATCGGGACACACTATTAGAGAATCTTTTAATGCATATCTGAATCAATAGACAGTATACCCTGTGTGCTTGAGAGAACCTAAACAACACACTTGAAGAGCTTACGTTGTACAATCTGCACACATCAAGTTTAAAAAGTAATGAAAGGGAAATAGAAATTTAATAGAATTTGTCGGAGCTCTTATACAATGTTTAGGATCACTCTTTTCTTCTTCATCCCTCTTCTCCACCATCTTCAATCGATCTTAATTTTCATCATTTAGGTTAGTATTTTCTTGATCTGACGTCCTTAACTAATGACCTGCATTAGCCATACGTCCTATATTTGGCAGTTAAATATTATTTCCCTTCTTCAATTGGTACTTAATTAACAACTCCGATTAAGCTTGAGAAGAAGAGAGCTAGCTGATAGGATGCTTCTACTATCTTCTTCTACATATCGATCAAAGTAAGTTTTCTTCAGGTATTGATCGATTGGGTTTTTGCATAGAGTTTTGATGCTTTAAATATTGGGTTTTTTTCATAATTTATTTGAAATTGCAGAATGAACTCTACACATCAATTTTTCTCTTAATTCAACTCTAAAACACTGATTGGAGTTTAGCATAATTAGTTCACTATTTTTTGTGCATTTTAAAGTCAAGGTATTTATTGCTAAAACCTGCGATTTTACCTTGGCAAACTGTGCATAGAGACTTTGATGCAGAGTACTTAATAGTGCCATTCTCTCACTTCTCTGTGGGGAATCGTTCAACTGATGCAGGTTTCCCCAAAACATTCAGATGATTCATCAACCTATTATCATCTTTATCACAAAATATCAGCTCTGTTTTTTATAGTGTTTATGTTTAAGATTTTTCTTCAAGTTTATTGGGGTCATATAAACAGTTTCTGGACTCATTGGTCTATGCTCATGAACAATCGACTGCGTATATCGATTTCGCATAAAATTCATATTCATATGACTCATGAAACCCCCACAACCATTAAATCTTGAGAATGTAAAGAAGATTGATAGTGTAAATAAGGTTGATAAAGATGAGAACCATAACTAGAGTGTGAATGAGAGTGTGAGTGTGATTTTACAGCTGCGGCAGCAACAACAGAAGTATCAAGAGCATCAGTAGGAATATTATGACTATCAATTACATCTGGAACTACTGAATCACCTTTCTTATGAGGAGAAAGACTAGGAAATGGGGAAGAAGAAGAAGGTGAATTGTTGTTGATAAGATCTTGATTCTTGATCAGAAAATAATGTTAACGCAGTGTTTAAATCCTATTTAGTATGTCTATATCATAATGTATGTCCTCTTACTGTCCGCCCTCATAATCGCTCAATTTTAATTTCTGGAAAGATTAAACCCATTTCATAATCTATATTTCGTTCTTTTCATTCAAGATAGACTTTGACATCAATTCCATTATCTATAAAGGACTGGACCACTGCTCTGATTTTTCCATCAAACCACTATTTTAACATCAATTCCATTATCAATAAAAAAAAAATCAATTCCATTATCTATGCAACACTATATACATCTGCCTCTTTTGCTACGTCAGCTAAGATCTAACAAACACCCGAACAAACAGGTATATCTTATCGAAACTTCAGGACAACTTTGATGTCTTTAAGGAGCCAAGTTTCCCTCTTTCTTTCTCAAAGGTAAGTTATTAGTTCTTCTTTATTTGATTTTTAATTTTTTAATTGATTCCATGCTTAGATTTTAATTGATTGTCTTCTCCATGCATATTATATTAGATGTTTTCGATTCCGTTTGTCGCCTATTAGCAAATCATAGTTGTAGGAAAGTGAATTAAATAGGAAGTTGGATCAGGAGATCTTAATGAATTCTTAAGAAAGGTAATCTAATAAGTCTGAATTATTAGTTTACCTGTATGGATTTAGGTGTAAAAATTTGAATTCATTAGTTGTGTGACAAAAGTTATCTCTCCAAGGCCATTATTGCATGATTTTTGATGGGTTCATAATTCTTTTTTTGTTCCTTTTACATTAATTGATCAAACTGTAACAGTTGAATTACACATCTGAAACATTCAATTTGAATACTGAGAATAAACATTCCAACTCCTAAAGTCCTAATACGTCCCACACTGCAATTTGCTTAGCTTATAGGAGATGCAAATATAGTTTAAGTTCATAGAATTCGACTAAATGATTTTAAGAAAAACGAGAGAGTTCCCTACCTGTTTTGATTTATAAATACAAAAGCTTTCACTTTCAGTCAATCTTCTCCGATTAACATCACCTCTTCACCTTCAGTCAATCTTCTCTCTCTCTCAATCTTTAACAACTCTCTCTCTCTCATCACTGTTTTCTCTAATTGTACTCTATTGATCTCTGGTTACTCAATTGAGGTAGTAGCCGTCAATCTCCTATCACTCTTTTATCAGCACACCAATCACCTATCAATATCTCTCTCATCGCAGGTGATTTATTAAATGTTACCAATAATCATACTGTGATCTGAATTCAGTTATTTTTGCCCTACTTCATCTTCTCCGATCAATTTCTTCTAATAGGTGCTTAATTGTACACAATTATCATTGCATATCGACTTCAGAACATAAATTGGGATTCTTGAAATTTCACCTTCATCCAGATATAGAAATTTCAAGGTTAGATTTTTTATTTGTAGAATTTATCATAATTCACTCATTTGAACTTTTTTATTGGGCATTGAACCAAGTTTGTTTGATGGTCAGTTTTCACCCAAAATTTACTATGATGTGCTACTATGATATTCACAATATGCTAAAACTCACATTATGATATTCAAAATTTACCCAAAATTTTGCTAAACTTATTTACCCAAAATTTACTATGATAAAAATTTTGCGTCAGTTTTTACCTAAATTTACTATGATAAATTTACCCAAAATTTACTATGATAATAATTTTGGGTCAGTTTTTACCCAAAATTTACTATGATATTCACATTATGCTAAATCTCAAATTCCTAGCTCTGTTATTAATTTTTTAAATCATAGATTACACAGTAACATTAAGTGCATTCAGGTGGGGGGCTCTCTTCCACCAGCTAAATGATCTCAATGCAGGCATAAAAATATATGTATTAGTACCATTAGCTAAAAAAATAGTTAAAATAGCTTAAAATAGTATTAAGCTTTTGTTTCCGTGAATGTTTCGAAATATTTCAATATGAGCGAAATTCCACAAAGCAACAATATTATAAGTTAAAAATATATTTAATAAGTAGATAGTAGTGTTCAACAATATTCTGTTGCTTCTGTCACATTCTGTTTTAAGTACTTGAAACGAAATGGTGTCGCAATATTCTGAAATAATTATTAAGGAGCCTTTGAATGTCAATAAATTATGAAAATTGAACTATTGTAGACAAAAAATTGGTTGTCACTGGAACAGTTTTCTGATAACTAATAACGAGTGCCGAGAATCCGAGACTACAAAAGCAGCACTTGGTGAGGCTATAATACTTTGAGGTTATGAGTTGTAGTGATTCATAGAAGCAGCACTTTGGTGAGGTAAGGTTTGTTAAGCTAATCACTTTACAATCTTACTAACTAATGTGTTTCAGCACTTTGGTGAGGTAAGGTTTGTTAAGCTAATCACTTTACAATCTTACTAACTAATGTGTTTCAGTACATATAGGATTTTGAATCAATAGACACTTTAACTCATTCAAAATATATGTAAGAAAAACTTAATGAAAAATGGTGCTTATGATCCTTGCATTAATGAGCATTGTTATGGATGCGAATTGCTAATATAACTTGGGCATGCACTCTATATGTTTGTCATAAGTTGTAAGATAGACTCAGCCAACATCTGTTTTGTGTTAAAACCCTTTCAACTCATCCATCTTAACTAATATAGGATTTTGAACCAATAGTCACTTTAACTCATTCAAAATATATGTAAGAAAAACGGAATGATAAATATAATGGTGCTTTTTCAAATATAGGATAGGAAAATTGAGTGACTAGGATTAATATTGTGACTAGGATTAAGAAACAAAAGGGACTGTTTACACTTCAAATATTATAATGCTTATTTGTTTATATATTTTTCCGAAAGATAGAAAGAATTTTGGATCAGCTCATGCGCTTCACTTAACTAACTAAGGTTTTTCAGTACATTATGTGTTGACAAGGATAAATTGTTTAATTGTAAGATGAGACAGAATAGCAGTAATGTAGACTGAAGATAGAGTGTGAAAAATAGAGAAGAGGAATGGAGAGAGATCAATGTGAGAGAGAGAAAGAGAGGGTAAGAGAACAATCCTACCTCTGGTTTGTTAGAATAGCCAAATTGCTGAATAGGAAAACACAATTTAAATATATTTTTTGATTGGGGCTCATAATTTCACTCATGGACATTGAGTGACGTGGTTAGACCACTTCCCACTAGACCTTCCCGGGAAAAAGTATAAATCTGTACACCATACTATAGTCAGCAGTTCACATTGCTTTCAGCTATATATAATTACTTCAATAGGTCTAAAAGAATGAAATAGTCTATTGTTTTAATCTTCATGAGGATGAATAAAAACTTGAAGTTGCCTCATCCCACATTGTGCACAAATCCGCAGACACTTTGTCTCGCACACAAACTTTCTTTTAGAGTTTTAGGTGGTAACAGTTTAGCCGTCACGGCTAAACTATCCTATACTATGCGATTTGAAGATGTTCTAGAATATTGATTTGACGATTTTTGGTTATTCTTGTCAAATCAGCAGCGCTAGTAAACCAAGTTGCAGAACGTGTTAGTCCTACCGGCACTGCTTAAATATTTTCCCTTAATGATTTTAACAACTAAACTAATCCTAAATTTGTGTAGAGGTAAGTATCGGGTATCGAATCCACTCACCTAAGAATTGAATACTTAGCTACAAATAGGAAACAACGATGATAAAGGATGATGTCGTTTATGAAGGGATTTATGAATTGATGATTTATCGTAGGAGTTTGATTGATTGAGAATAATTATGATTAAAATAATATAAATGCAAATAAAGTAAAGAAAACAAGATAAAATAAAGGT
>JABWDY010009199.1:6527-21960 GCA_013358455.1 Thalictrum thalictroides | reverse complement strand
GTTATTTAATAAATTGCAAACTCTTTTCTAGCAATTTTCAAGGAGTTCTAGGGTTAGAAGGACTCCTCCCTATATAAGGAGAGGAGATCCATGAAATTCATCACCCTTTGATCTTAAATTGAAGTGTCATTAGGTTTTTACATTATTTTATGTTGAAGAAGAAGTTCCATTAATTTTAATACAAGTCTATTTACTTTTCAAGTTAAAATTCTATATTTTTCTATCGTATCTTTGTAAATGTTATATCTTGTGAATTGTGACAACTAAGGGCATAACGGACTTTTCACATATACTGTAAGTTATATGAGTCCTTGTATTAGGCCTAGGTCTTGATGTTCAACCGGAGTCAAGCAAACAGGTCAAGCTAGCAGGTGAAGCAGGTAGCTTTTTAAACCTGGAGTCAACTCCAATTATAAGTGGATAATGGATTTTTGGCCTAGAGTCGACTCTACCTTTGATGGGCCCTTTGCTTTATACCTAGAGTCGACTCTACCTTTGATGGAACAGATGTAATTAAGCCTAGAGTCGACTCCATAACGGGAATTCCTGGTTTTATGGCCGGTTTGCTCCAACTCACTCCCGGTTCATCTGGTCAAAACCCTAGTTGGTCAATTGACTTTGACCAACGGATCTTTTAGGGTTTTGACTATAAAAGCAACATTACAAGAGGATTTCTCTAAGGATTTTGTACATTTCATTAAGAGCTTTCAAGAGGCCAAAAACCTAACTTTGTGAGATAAGCTTGTAGAGAGAAATCATCATCTTCCTTCCATTCAACTCTTCAAATCTTTTCAATCCAAGTGAGGAAGAGTGAATGCTTGTAAGAGGGTATTATTATAAACCCTAGAGTGCTTCTAACTTCATTTGTATCTACTCATTAAGTGAGTTCTTCTAGAGAGATAAAAACCCCTTTCTACCAAAGGTGATTCCTTTGATGTGTTGAGTTCTTGTTGAAGACAAGCTTCTTCAAAACGCTAGTGGATTATAAGTTAGAGATTTAGGGAAAATCTCTACAACTTTCAAGTTAGATTAAATAAACACAAATGGGAGTTGTGTAGAGTTGGTTGGACGTGTTCCGAGACTTTGGATTTATCTTAATAGCAAGAAGCGACTTGAAGAGTGGACGTAGGCCATCTTGGGCCACTATACATCCTTGTGTTGTGGGTTTGCATTCTTGCTTTTACTTTATTTCTATACGCTTGGTAGTTGTAGTTATAGATTGATATCTTCAACTTCCTTCTCTAGTTAGTAGTCCTTGAACCGGAAGGTTGGAGAGCCTCTTTCTCTACCCACCTCGAGAAGTTCTAGGCTACTTGTAAAAGTATTGGTGTTTATTAGTCTTAGGATTGTGGTTTCTACAAACCCATATTCATAAAGACAATAACCCAAGGACTAGAGCTAGTTAATTGGGATTGAATCTTTACTACATTCTTAGATCGTCCATACATCTTTACATTTCCTTATACTGTTATCTTGCTTGTTAGTTGGTTGTGTCTTGTTAGATTTGCTTAGTATAATCTTTTATTCCGCGCTTGTTTTTCTAAGCATATCTGTTGTGTCAGTTTTCTCTGAGTAAGTGACAGTTTACCTTTGTGTTGTCACTTGGGGGTGAACTTTGTTAAGTAATTTTTAAATACCCTATTCACCCCCCCTCTAGTATATTGGACACCATTGTGTAAGGAATATCAATCTTTACTTTTCATGCAATTTAATATTTTGTCTTTACATTCTTGTCTTTTAATTATGTCTTTTACTTTTACAACCATTATCACCATCACCACAATCACCATGAGCTAATCCGCTCATGGGGTTTTACAAGTGGATTAGGTAAGTAGAAGAATTTACTACAAGTGTTCCATGTTTGCCATGCTAGAAAGGTAATTATTTTATGATTGATCACGTAGAATAATTTTTGCTCTTTGTTGTTCATAATAAATAAAAGAGAGATCTTTTTGCATGTGTAGAGACTTTCGAGCCTCATACGCCCGTTGACATATCTTGGCATCGAGAGAGAGAAGGTAGTTAACAAATAGAATAAAGAGTTGTAATTCACTACTTGCATGACGGCATCGAGATGAGAGGTAATGGGTCTTGAATACTTCTTGAGGTCGAGTTCTTGGGTCGAGAACAAGGGAACTCATTACCAATTATTGTTTGTCTATGAGTTTATAGTTGGATGCATGGGAAACAAAGCATGAGTAGTTAAATTGGACACTTACCTATGAAACGAAGTAATACCCCGCTTTTCTCTCCATATTCACAATCCTTATTTTATCTTGCTTGCTTTATTTTATTTGCATTTTCTTTACTTCAATCATAATTACTCTTAATCAATCAAATTCCTACACCTAATCATTATTCATCAATCTCTTCATAAACGACATCATCCTTCATCGTTGTTTATTGTTTGTAGCTAAGTACCCAATTCTTGGAAAGAGTGGATTCGATACCCCGATACTTGCATCTACACTAATTTTTGGATTGGTTTAGTTGTTAGAATCACAAAGGAATTATTCATTTGATATTTTTAGTAGTGCTAATAGATTTAACTTGTTTTTGCAAATTGGTTTGCTAGCACTGCTAAAAGTTGACGAGAAGCACTGCTGATTCAACTCCCGTCGAACATCAGTGAGTTCCCTTGCTCTCGACCTAGGAACTCGACCTCAAGAAGTATTCAAGACCTAGTACCTCTCATCTCGATGCTGTTATGCAAGTAGTGAATTACAACTCTTTATACAAATTGTTAAATATTTTCTCTCTCTCGATGCCAAAATATGTTAACAGGCGTATGAGGCTCGAAAGTTTCTACACATGCAAAAATATCTCTCTTTTATTTATTATGAAGAACAAAAAGTAAAAACTATTCTACGTGATCAATCATAAAACAATTACCTTTCTAGCATGGAAAACATAACACTTGTAGTAAATTCTTCTACTTTCCTAATCCACTTGTAAAGCCCTATGAATCGATTAACTCATGATGATTGTGGTGATGATGATAATGATTGTAGATGTAAAAGACATAATTAAAAGACAAGAATTTAAATACGGAATATTAAATTGCATGAAAAGTAAAGATACGAATGAAAAGTAAAGAACTTGAACTTGAAAAGTAAATAGACTTGTAATATAATCAATAAAACTTCTTCTTCAACATAAAATAAAGTAAATCCTAATATGTTACTCCAATTTAAGTTCAAAGCACCATGAATTTCGTGGCTCTCCTCTCCTTATATAGAAAAGAGTCCTTCTAACCCTAAACTACTAGAAACTTGCTAGAGAATAGTTTGTAATTTTTAAATAACTTGTACGATGCTTCTGGAGCAGATATTTTGTGGACCCCTTAGTTAAACCACATGGAACACTTAGTAAAAATCTTGGGTCGAAATTCCTTCTAGAAACATGACTTCCAAGAAGCCCAAAACGCCAAAAAAAACATCCAGTAGAAACTGGGTCTGACAGGTTTTGGCGAGCTTTTTTTACTTGGTTCCATCTCTGTTTTCTGCAATATTTCTTGACAGTCTTGATGTGGGAAGTGAGAGCTTTCCAATGCCTCTTCGACCTTCAAAATATAAGCTCCCTAACCCCCTTCGTTTAACTGCGTCAAGTTGGCTACTTGAAACTGCTTTTCTGCCGCTTTTTGCTTCCTTTAAGCTTTTCCGGGCGAAACGCACATACAAACACGTAATTCTAAAAATACCAAGCATATCATATCACTTTATATCTTAACTTAGGGCAAATATACGTGAGTTAGAGGGATATATTTACACTTTTAAGCTTATCAATGGCGAGACGGTCACTACAGTTGCTTCTATAGATGTATGGTCACCTACTAATAAAGCCAAAAGTCATGCAAATGCCAAAGCTCTAAATACTATTAATTGTGGCATATCACCTGAGGAGTTTAGATCCATCATGACATGTGAGACTGCAAAGGAAGCTTGGGAGGTTCTAGTGCTTTCACATGAAGGAACCACCCAAGTGAAGGATTCCAAGCTGCAAATGCTTACTAGTGAATTTGAAAGAATGAAGATGGAGGACTCAGAACAGTTTGAGGATTTCTGGCTCAGATTACAAGACTGCAAAAATTCCATGTGGGGTTTAGGCCAGCAGGTTGATGATTCTGTGATAGTCAGAAAAATTCTTCGTTCTCTCCCAGTCAAGTTTGATCCCAAAGTCACAGCTATTGAAAAATCAAAAGATGTTGGAAAACTTGATTTGAAAGAACTGGCTGGTTCTATTCAGACATTCGAGTTGAAGATTGCTCTTAGAAATCTTAAGAAAGAAAAATCTATTGCACTGAAATCTTCTTGTGAGCATGATGATCGTGTTATGATGGCTTGGAAGTTCAACAGGTTCAGTGAAAAAGGGAGAAACCTTCTTGATAAGTATAGATCATCCTTCAAAGAATCAACAAACGATGATGAAGAATCACATGAGCATAATAGAAGGAAAGCCAAAGCCAAGGATAAAAGACAGTGTTTTGCTTGCGGTGGCATTTGGCATATATCCACAATATGCCTGAACAATGCTACTAAGGCTAATGCTATGCAACCTATTGAGAAAGTGACTCTTCATCCGATTGTGATTCTTCGTCCAATAGTGATTCTGACACCTCTGACTGTGAGGCCATTCCTACTCATCGAGCTTTCATGGTTCATCGTCCTCAAGTAGAAGAAACCACAGGATGTGAGACCTCTGACAGTGACGGTAATGATGGAGATATTGAACATGTAAATTATGATACCCTACAAGAGTCATACAACGAGCTCTATGAACAATACCTTAAAATGGTCGAGCGTCAGAAACTTTATAAGGCCAATATAAGAGAATTAACTGAGGAAAATGAACAGTTGAAGGAAGAAAGAAATGAAGGTTTACCTAAGTCTAGTGATCTTGCATCCGAACTTGCAATATTACAGCAAGAGAATGAAGATCTAAAGACTCAGTTGATGAAGGATAGAGATGAAGCTTTACTTAAGTCTAATGCTCTTGCAGCTGAACTTGCATTACTTAAGAAAGAAAATGAAGAGCTAAAGACTAAGTTGAAGAAGGAGATTTCTTAAGGCAAAGAAGTGATTGCTTTTAAACAACTGGATGATATACTAGAGAAGTCTCAGAGACCTTAAATTATGATAAGTCCGGGCTTGGCTACAAAGAAATTCACAAGGCTCCTTCTGTATCTAAAGCTACAAAGCCTTTTTTTGTTTCCTACTACTAGTTCTTTGAGAATACTTCACACTCATAGATCGATTGGTTATGTTATTTGATATTATTGTGGGGAGTCAGGACACATCCAGAGTTTTTGTAGATTGGGGCAAGCTAACAAGACGAAAGATAGAGAATCTGATATGAGAAAAACTGTGGCTTCCCTTAAAGCTAAAATGAAGATTCTTGAATCCTTGGTTATCAAGTCCTCTCCGAAGAAAGTCATCTCAATTTGGTGGCCTAAGAAGCAGAGCACCTCTAACACTCATGTCAGAGACATTCCTACCGCCTCTAGTTCACAGAGTGTTCATAATGTTGATACATACACTTGTATGGCACTTATGACTAGAATTTCTCTTAAAGGGAAATAGCTCACTCATCTTAAAGCCAAGAAGAAAGATCTTGAGTATGCTCTCAAAAAGTATTCACCTCAAAAGAGAATTGTGCAAACATGGAGAACTAAGAAAGCTTCCTTGAGTGATGTGCAAGCGTCTAAGGTTCTTATGTGTTCTCTTGAGGGTAATGGACACTTATCGAACTTGAGTGTCCCAAGTATTGCTACTGAACTATACTATAAGTCCCTCTATGATAGCTTACCTGTTCATGTAACTAGACCACCTGATCCTATTTCTCATCTTTGTTTGAGGGTGTGTTTTAGTACTTTTTTTTCCACCTATTTTCTAGGTGTGACCTGGGTTCACTAGTACTTGTGCACCAAGTGGACCCTCTAACCGAACTACGAGGCATCTGATCCCTTGTACCCCTTTATATATATTCTTGTTTGGGGTACGTAGACAGTTACTTGTTGAGACAAGTAGTGCGATACGAAAATATAAGTTTTACTTCTTTGGTTGTATTTCTTATATTTGTTTTCAGTATGTCATATTCTATCTTAAGTGTTTCAGGTAACATGAAACTCATGAGCTTAAACTGAATCCAATCTTATACCTGGTCTGTCCATGATATGAAAGGGTTACTCTTGTTGGTATCATATTCTTATCATATTCTTGGTATAGTTGGTGTATCTTCTTTGTGTGAACATCTTAATCTATGAGTTCAAAAGCATGATAAGTGTGAGTGAACATCAATGGAAGTGGTCGGCATATCTTTGATACGAATGAAAACCACATGTATCTTTGTGGTTGGCGTAGTCGAAGCATGAGTGGAGATCATACTAATTCCTATGTGATGGAGCAGTGAACAACGCATTGCCTTATGGAGCTCTGATCAAGGAACTGGTCCCTGAGGGTACTCTGAGTGAGTCTATAGCCTGGGTGAGTGCTCTGGAGGCACTAAACAAGAAGACATGGATGGCTATGAAGATTCTTGAGGGACCAGGAAAGCTGGATTTAGAGGATAGAGTCTTGGACTACTTAGACAGGATGGAGGAGGTTGTATAGATGCAGACCCTAACCATACAGGATATGTAGGCGACTATTGCTGCTTAGGGTAGGCAGATCTAGTAGACGAGTGACTACGTCCGAGACCTGAGGCTGCATTAGTTACCATCTTGGAGGAGGTTTGCAGAGGAAGATGAGTCGAGGTTTCATGGTTCAAATTTGTATGATTCTGGCCATCCGGATGGACATCTTGGTGCTGGTGGCTCTGGGGTTTGAGTAGTTCTTGTTAGGAGACACACAAGAATCAATGATGACCCACCTAATTCTAATTAGGTCCCCCTGTGGAGGTCGTCTAGGATTGAGTCTAGTGTCATTTTTTGTTCCTATTTAGGTTTACATTATGTTTTTGCATTTCAGTTGGTATCTTTATTCTTTTAGTTGGTGTGTACATGGAAAACCTGTGATATTTTTTTTTTATGTTATGGATGGTTTAAGTTTTTCTATAGCATGTGATGGCTTGTTTTGTTTATATATATCACTTGCTATGGATGGATGCATATTGTATGATATGCAAGGGCAAAATGATCATTTCACATGTAATGTTAGTAATGAGTCCTTGTATTAGGTTTAAGTCTTGGTTGAATGTCCTTGTAAAGCTTCGGAGCTGAAGACATCAAGACGGGACGCGATCGGCAACTACCGGGATCGACGATGTCAAGCCAGTATGCTTTATAAGGTCAGTCGACTGACCAAGGAGGAGTTCTTTGGCTTAAAGAGTCAGTCGACTGAACAAGGGAACTTTCTTAATGGCATACAGTCAGTCGACTGACCCTATAGTGTTTTTCATATGGTTTAGTCTTTAGTCGACTGACTGATGGGCTGAATGGCAAATCGGACCTGATTCGTTTATGATTCTTCCTGCCCATTTCTCTAAAGATACTTGTTGGTCAACACACTTGGACCAATGGATCTATTAACCTTTAGGGGTATATAAACAATACTTCAAGCTAGACAACACAAGGATTTGGCTGATTTTTCTAAGCATACAAGAGGCAAGAACCCTAGCTTGTGAAATAAAGCAAATTGAGAGAAATCCATCCATCTTCTTCCTTTCACTCAAACAAATCAATTCTAACCTTTTGAGTGTTGAGCAATTGTTGTATTGAGTGTTATTATAAATTCATAGTGATTGTTGTATTGAGTGTTTTTTCAAGTGTTCTTGGAGCAATTTGGTGAAAACCCTAGATTTAAGAATTTAGGTTACGGTGATTGTGACTAAACCTTACTATCAAACCCAAGTGGTGGATAATTGGGTAGGAGCTAAGGAAATTGCTCCTACAACTTTCAAGTTTGTAGAAGTGGTGTAGAGCGTTAGGAGGCAAGCCTAAGCTTTGGGTTTTCTTAATACAAAGGAAGTAGCTTGAAGAGTGGATGTAGGCACTCTTTGCCGAACCACTATAATCTTGGTGTTGTGGTTTGGTTCTTTGTCTTAAGTTTATCTTCATGCTTTGGTGGTTTGGTTGTTTAAAATCTCTACAAGTCAACCTAACAATCTTCTAGTTGGTTGTGTTGGTAGAGGAAAGGGTGAGAGTGCTTTTTTCTCTACTCACCCCCTCACAATCCACAACAACCTAGAACTTGGATTGAGACCTCTTAGTTCAAGGGATTGAGTAAGTTTCTTTTTACTTAATCCTAAGTGAACAAGAATTCATGGACTACTAGATTGGTTAGTTGATGATTGTGGAGTTTACAACTATCTCACCTTGTCTTTCTTTATATATTGTTTGCTTGTTTGTTATACATCTTGTTGATAGATTAGCTATAGGTAATTTTTTATTTCCGCATTTGTGATATCCTTAGCTAATTTGTTTTATTAGTGTTTCTGTTGGGTGAATCTTATAGCTTGTAGTTTTTAAAAGGGACTATTCACCCCCCCTCTAGTAGTTGGACACCATTGTTCAGATTTATCAATTGGTATCAGAGTAGGTTGCTCATTTAAGGTTTCAAAACCCGGGTAAAAAGATCCGCACGATGATGTCCACAACCGAAGGTAGCGCTGTGAACAAACCTTTTATTTTTAATGGTAAAAACTACACTTTCTGGAAGGCTAGAATGAAGATGCATGTTTTTAAAGTCATTTGATCCTTTGTGTTGGTATGTTGTAAATGATGGTTTTGCAGAGCCAACATTCACCCCTATTGTTGATGGCTGATTTTAAGGGGATCCTTTTTCTAATCACCGTCAAATCCAGCAGTAGTAGGTAAAAGCTGCAGAAACAGGTTAGTCCTACCGTGCTGGTCAAATAATTTCTTTTAATGATTCTAACAACTAAACTAATCCTAAAACTAGTGTAGAGGCAAGTATCGGGGTATCGAATCCACTCACCCAAAAATTGGGTACTTAGCTACAAACAGAAAATCAAGGATGAAGGATGATGTCGTTTATGTAGGAGTTTGATTGATTAAGAGTGATTTTGATTATAATAATGTAAATGCAAGAAAAGTAAAGCAAACAATATAAAATAAATGTTGTGAATATGGTAAAAACGGTGGGGTATTACTTCGCTTCATAGGTAAATATCGAAATTAAATAGTCATGTTTGTTTCACATGCATCCAACTATCCTTCATAGACAAAACAATAATTGGTAGTGAGTTCCCTTGCTCTCGACCTAGGAACTCGACCTCAAGAAATATTCAAGACCTAGTACCTCTCATCTCGATGCCGTCATGCAAGTAGTGAATTACAACTCTTTATACTAATTTTTAACTATTTTCTCTCTCTTGATGCCAAAATATGTTAACGGGCGTACGAGGCTCGAAAGTCTCTACACATTAAAAAATATCTCTCTTTTATTTATTATGAAGAACAAAGAGTAAAAATTATTTTATGTGATCAATCATAAAATAATTACCTTTCTAGCATGGAAAACATAACACTTGTAGTAAATTCTTCTACTTACCTAATCCACTTGTAAAACCCCATGAAATGGTGATGATGATGATGGTTGTAAAAGTAAAAGACATAATTAAAAGACAAGAATTTAAAGATGGAATATTAAATTACATGAAAAGTAAAGATACGAATGAAAAGTAAAGAACTTGAACTTGAAAAGTAAATAGACTTGTAATATAATCAATGAAACTTCTTCTTCATCATAAATTAAAGTAAAAACTAATATAGTACTCCAATTTAAGATCAGAGCACCACGAATTTTGTGGCTCTCATCTTCTTATATAGAGAGGAGTCCTTCTAACCCTAAACTACTTGAAACTTGCTTGAGAAGAGTTTACAATTTGTTAAATAACATGTAGGAAGCTTCTAGAGCTGAAATTTTGTGGACCCTTTAGTTAAACCACGTGGAACACTTAGTAAAAATATTTCGTCCAAATTCTTTCTAAAAACATGACTTCCAAAAAACCCAAAAAGTCAAAAAACGTCCAGTAGAAACTGGGTCTGACAGGTTTTGACGAGCCTTTTTTACCTGGTTCCATCTATGTTTTCTGCAATTTTTCTTGACAGTCTTGAAGTAGGAAGTGAGAGTTTCCAAGCTCTCTAACCCCTTCGTTTAACTGCGTCAAGTTGGCTACTTGAAACTGCTTTTCTGCCGCTTTTTGCTTCCTTTAAGCTTTTTCGGGCGAAACTCACCTACAAACACGTAATTCTAACAATACCAAGCATATTATATCACTTTATATCTTAACTTAGGACAAATATACGTGAGTTAGAGAGATGTATTTATAGTTTTGAGCGTTTATCAATGGCGAGACGGTCACTACAGTTGCTCCTAGAGATGTATGGTCGCCTACTAATAAAGCCAAAAGTCATGCAAATGCCAAAGCTCTAAATGCTATTAATTGTGGCATATCACCTGAGGAGTTTAGATCCATCATGACAAGTGAGACTGCAAAGGAAGCTTTGGAGGTTCTAGAGCTTTCACATGAAGGAACCACCCAAGTGAAAGATTCCAAGCTGCAAATTCTCACTAGTGAATTTAAAATACTAACTTGAAGAAGGAGATTTCTTAAGGCAAAGAAGAGATTGCTTCTAAACAACTAGATGATATACTATAAAAGTCTCAGAGATCTTATGACAAGTCCGGGCTTGGCTACAAGGCAATTCACAAGGCTCCTTCCGTATCTATAGCTACAAAGCCTTTTTTTGTTTCCTGCTACTAGTTCTTCGAGAAGACTTCACACTCACAGATCGACTGGTTCTATCATTTGTTATTATTGTGGGAAGTCAGGACACATCCATAGTTTTTGTAGATTGAGGTAAGCTAACAAGACGAAAGATAGAGAATCTGATATGAGAAAAATTGTGGCTTCGTTTAAAGCTAAAATGAAGATTCTTAAATCCTTGGTTATCAAGTCCTCTCCGAAGAAAGTCATCTCAATTTGGAGGCCTAAGAAGCAGAGCACCTCTGACATTCATGTCAGAGACATTCCTACCGCCTCTAGTTTACAGAGTGTTTATAATGCTGATACATAAACTTGTATGGCGCTTATGGCTAGAGTTTCTCCTAAAGGGAAATAGCTCACTCATCTTGAAGCCAAGAAGAAAGATCTTGAGTATGCTCTCAAAAAATATTCACTTCAAAAGAGAATTGTGCAAATATGGAGAACTAAGAAAGCTTCCTTGAGTGATGTGCAAAATGTGCAAGCATCTAAGGTTCTTATATGTTCTCTTGAGGGTAATGGACACTCATCGAGCTTGAGTGTCCCAGGTATTGTTACTGAACTATACTATAAGTCCCTCTATGATAGCTTACCTGTTCATGTGACTAGACCACCTGATCCTATTTCTCATCTTTGTTTGAGGGTGTGTTTTAGTACAACTTCTTCCACCTAGTTTCTAGGTGTGACCTGGGTTCACTAGTACTTGTATCAAGTTCCCAAAGGGGGAAATTATAAATGTTATATCTTGTGAATTGTGACAAACAAGGGCAAAATAATCATTTCACATATAATGTTAGTAATGAGTCCTTGTATTAGGTCTAAGTCTTGGTTGAATGTCCTTGTAAAGCTTCGGAGCTGAAGACATCAAGACGGGACGCGATTGGCAACTGCCGGGATCGACGATGTCAAGCCAGTATACTTTATAAGGTCAGTCGACTGACTAAGGAGGAGTTCTTTGGCTTAAAGAGTCAGTCGACTGACAAAGGGAACTTTCTTAATATTATACAGTCAGTCGACCGACCCTTTAGTGTTTTTCATATAGTTTAGTCTTCATTCGACTGACTGACGGGTGAATGGCAAATCGGACCTGATTCGTTTCTGATTCTTTCGGCCCATTTTTCTAAAGTTATTTGTTGGTAAACACACTTGGACCAATGGATCTATTTACCCTTAGAGGTATATAAGCAACATTTCAAGCCAGACAACATAAGAATTTGGTTGGTTTTTCTAAGCATACAAGAGGCAAGAACCCTAGCTTGTGAAATAAAGCAAATTGAGAGAAATCCATCCATCTTCTTCCTTTCACTCAAGCAAATCAATTCTAAACTTTTGAGTGTTGAGTGATTGTTGTATTGGGTGTTATTATGAACCCATAGTGAGCTTTTTCAAGTGTTTTCTCATTTGTCCTAAGAGAGGATTGTAGAGAGAAATACCCCATCTTTGTTCTTAGAGCAATTTGGTGAAAACCCTAGATTTGAGAATCTAGGTTAGGGTGATTGTGACTAAGCCCTACTATCATAACCAATTAGTGGATACTTGGTTAGGAGCTAAGGGAATTGCTCCTAGAACATCATAGGGAAGTGATGTAGAGCGTTAGGAGGCAAGCCTAAGCTTTAGGTCTTCTTAATACAAAGGAAGTAGCTTGAAGAGTGGATGTAGGCACACTTTGTCAAACCACTATAATCTTGGTGATGTGGTTCGCTTCTTTGTCTTTAAATTTATCTTCATGCTTTGGTGGTTTGGTAGTTTAGAATCTCTACAAGTCATCCTAACAATCTTCTAGTTGGTTATATTGCTGGTAGAGGAAAGGGTGAGAGTGCCTCTTTCTCTACTCACTCCCTCGCAATCCACAACAACCTAGAACTGGGATTGAGACCTCTTAGTTCAAGGGATTGAGTAAGTTTCTTCTTACTTAATCCTAAGTGAACAAGAACTCAAGGACTAGCAGATTGGTTAGTTGATGATTGTGGAGTTTACAACTATCTCACCTTGTCTTCCTTTACATATTGTTTGCATGCTTGTTGGTTATACATCTTGTTGATAGATTAGCTATGGGTAGTTTTTTATTTCCCCATTTTTGATATTCTTAGCTTATCTATTTTATCAGTTTTTCTGTTGGGTGAATCTTTTAGCTTGTAGTTTTGAAAAGGAACTATTCACCCCCTCCCCTCTAGTAGTTGGACACCATTGTGCAGATTTATCATTATTGGTGTATTTGGTGATGTAACCTTACTTTGGATTTCTAAAGAACGTTGAGGAGCCTTCTTGAGAGTAGACGTAGGCCTTGCGCCTAACCACTATAATCTCTCGTGTTGATTGTTTGGTTTGCTTGTATTTACTTCTTTGTTGTCTTAAGTATGATGAAACTAAAACCCATATCTCATCTCCTTGTTATCATCTAATAAAGAGACTTTGATTGCAAAGGTTGATATCTTATAGTTAGTATTGTGAAGGTGGGACTTACACATCAAGTACCCACCTCAACAAATAAGCTAAGCTCTTTGTTAGTAAGTTGTGGGGTTATCTCTTCGATAGTTGGGGCTTGCACATCAAGCATCGACTCCTATAATAAGATCTACCCCAACACACTAAATAAACAAGGGTGTATGGTTTGTAGGGTTTTTTATTGATTCATCTTGGTTATATCTTGTAGCTAGTTACCTTTATCTTGTTTGTTCTTTGGTTTATAAAGTTTGCATATCTTGCTATGTCACTTGACTCATAAAAATTTGAAAAAGCACTATTCACGCCCCCCCTCTAGTTCTCTTGGCCTTCGGGAGTGATAGGAAATTGGCTATATCTCAAATAACCATATAAAAAACAATAATAAGAATGTCCAGCTACCCTTTCTAACATTTGGCGTATGAAGGGAAGAGGGAACTGATCATAGTCGATACACACACTCCATTTAATAGGTGCTCTCGTTGATATTAATTTATCTTCTTCATCTTTTACAACCGTAAAACCAGATTTTTTTGGAATAACATATATAAGACTTAACCATTTACTGTCAAAAATAGGGTAGATGATACCAACATCTAGAAGTTTTCGAATTTCACACCTTACAACTTCTTGTATGATAGGATTTAGACATCTTTGAGGTTCTCTGGAGGTTTGAGCATTATCTTCTAGGTATATACGATGTGAACAAACCTCGGGGTATATACCCTTTATATCATCTATTGACCACCCGATCGTAAAGTGGTGTTTTGAATAACACTGATTAATATTTTCTCTTGCTTGGACATTAAAGTCAATGAAATTATGATAGGGTGTTTACCATCATCATTTAAGTAAACATATTTTAATTCAGAAGGTAAGGGTTTTAATTCTAGACTTGGCGGTTTAGGAATCAAAGTTTCACTAGGAGTTTTTTCTTATTTCAAATACGGGAAGAGGTACAAGAGAACAATCATCTCCGAGAGGATAGTTATTATTCAGAATGTATGTTTCATTTCAAGTAATTTCCATAATCACTTCTTCTATATTACAAACTTCTTCGAGTAAAGATGTATCCGTGGTTTGTTTCCGTAAATATATGAAATTATTGTTGTGAACTATGATAAGGGTAACTCGGTAAAACACATATACCCCTTTGTAAGCGTCCTTATAAGTTGTCTTGGTCTTGTATGGTTATTTTGAAGATGTCAAGGAGCTGAAGACCTGGAGGAACAAGATATTCAACATGATTGAAGACTTGTATAGAAGCTTCAGATATTAGAAGCCCAATCGACTGGACCTCAGTCGACTGGAGTTATAAAAGGATTCGGCATTTCAGAAGCCCAGTCGAATGGAAGTTTAAAGATTCCTGGCCTTGGATGCCCAGTCGGCTGGATCACAAAGCTGTTCAAAATTAAAAAGGCCTGGATCGTGACCCTGAAGGCAAAAACCCTAAGGAATAACATTACTCGAAATCCATCCGTTTCTCATTGAATGAACACCACTAACTCTCAAATCTTCATATTTAGTAAGGTGAGTGTATTTGTAGTGGGTATATGATAAACCCACATTGACTGCTACAACATTCTCTCTACATCTTTTAAGAGGAATTTCAAAAGAAACCCATTGATTGATTCTTTGTGAAGATTCAAGATAAATCCTATAGAGGTCTAGGTTAGGGATTGAGTTTCCCTACAAATCAAGGTATGAGGTCAACTAGAGATTCACCCAAGATAGACTTGGTGGAAAGAAGTGGTGTACATGGAGTAGCCATTCTTTGCTTGGATTTCTAAGAGCATAAGAAAGCTTTCTTGAGATAGGATGTAGCCCTTTGCGCTAAACCACTATAAACCGTTTTGTCGTTTTTGGTTTGCTTTCCTTTATTGTTTCTTCTTCTAAGCATGACTAGATACAACACCCCTTGCATACATACTTGAATCTATCTAGTAGGGAGTTCTTGCTTGCGAAGGTGGGGCTTGCACATCAAGTACCCACCACTATAAACAAACTTTTCCCTTTTGAATCTTGTTGGGTGTTCTTGCTTGCGAAAGTGGGGTTTGCTCATCAAGCATCCACTTCTATAAACAAGTGTTTCCCCTTCGTGCTAGTGAAACATGTTTGTATGCTTAGTGGTGTTTGTGTTTATTCGTTAAGGTTACATCTTGTCATCTTTAATCATCATCTTTGTTTATTTATCTTATCTCAAAATTATATCTTGCTAACTCTCTTAACCTTAATAATTTGAAAAAAAGACTATTCACCCCCTCTA
>JABWDY010009183.1:4967-15589 GCA_013358455.1 Thalictrum thalictroides | reverse complement strand
TCTCCACCTCTTGCACCTTATTCAATCTTCCTTCCACCATTCTTTGGGTAGTAGTCTGCCTGCCATCACTACCTTCTTGAAGTTTTCCTTGTGTTTGCTCTATTGTGATGGTCCTGTCTTGCTCCTCTCGAAGCTCAGTTTGCTTCCCTTCCTTTCTTATCCACACTTGTTTTTCATAAACTGCCTTAGCTTGATTCTTTGGGCAACCATTATCTGTGTGGCCAAATATTTTACATTTCTTACTCCTTAGTGGCTTCCAATTATACTCACACTTAACCTGAATAGCTTTCCTATTATCCAGTACTATCTTGACACTTTCAGGGTAGGTACAATCTGGTGTGATCTCCACACATATGCGTGCATGAGATGTCCTTGCCATAGTTTCTGTCAATCTGTCTGCATGCAAAGGTTCCCTACTACACTCCCTACTTGGCTGAATCCCTTGTTATTCCACATATCTAGAGGTAGATTTTGAAGAATCACCCATATTGGAATTGTTTTCAACTCATTGATATCAGCTTCTTGAAACACTTCCCAAGGCCTTATAATGATCAGTTTACTAGCTATATGGAAGCTTCCTGTGTCCAATACTCTTCTTCTATCATCTTCATTCTTGAATTCAAAAGTAAATGAGTTATTCCCATATGTGTTCATAACAAACTCCTTGATTTTCCACACCTTTTGTAAAGTTTCTTTTACATACATGTATGCAGGTCGTTTCCCAATAAAACTACCAACTATCAATCTAGCATACTTTTGTTCAAAATGCTTAAACTGATCTGATTTGACATGAACCTCCAGTTTGCCATCAACAATTATATTGTAGAAGTACTTGATAATTTGCTCCATACAAAAATCCCCAAAGATATCCACATTACGATTTGCATGTTCGTCGCTTGTGAAAATATAATGATCAGGTATTATTACGATCTTTTCACAATCCCAAACCTTTTATTTGGATCAAGGATGAAATCATATAAGCTCACATAATACAAAGAAAAAATAGCTCAGGGTTCCAACAATACATAATTATTCCTAATGAAGATAAGCGACTACAATATTACACACTTGGAGCATGAGGAATATAACAGATTAAGATCTATTAATTTGAAGTTTTGAACACCGCAGTATAACTTTGGAAGTTAGTATCTCACTACCTTATAGTACAGAGATGAGCACACCCTTTTTCCTATTGTTAAACTTCCGATGTGAACAGAAAAAGGTATCAGCATAAAAAGTAGAAATGTACCCTGATTTTATTACAACTCCCGCATGAGGAAAATCTGATTCCTTTTAGTAATCTACTACGACAGTAAACATAAATAGTATTCCTTTAGTATTATGAATAAAATATGAAATGTCTATATCTATTGTGAATACCTTAGCAGTTTTGCCGAATTCTTTCTTAAAAATCCCAATTGTGCCAGGGACACCAACATCATGGGTCATCAACACATCAATATTAACCCAAACATTCTCCTCAGGAACCAATTGGGACCTCTTGGACACCACTCCGTCATTGTCATCCCAGTTTTCACCTAATAATACAAAAACATCAATTAATCAAACCCAAAATCTCGAATCAACACCCAATCAAGTAAAACTTAAAACCCCACTAAAAGAAATTATAAAATTATCCTTATTTAGATGAAGAAATCCCGGAACTTAACTGAGCTAGTAGTGGAAAGTGGACGTTGTAATTGAGTTGGCGCCATAACTGAAACCACTTTCCTTGAAGAAGTTTTTCTACTACATCTTTGAATGGGTAGATAAGTTGAACAAAACAAAGAGCATCCCAATTCATTCTATAATTACAAAAACAAATTATAATAAGAAATGGGTACCACATTTCAAATTCTTCTTAGAAATCGATAATTGAGAAATTTAAGATAAGATAAAGATATCGAATACAATGAACTAAACATTAAATCTTGATATATTTAAAGGTTTCAACCAATATCTTTTAATAGATTGAGTAAAACCAAAACAAACAGGGATAAATTAAACCTTAAGGTGAGTTGCCGTGAGAAAGAAATGTTAAGAAGGTAAGAACTTTGAAGTCTGATTTCCAAGACAACTTAGGAATTAGGATGAGGAAGTGATCTAAGTGGACATAGGTTAAATCCTATATTTTCCTCTATTTCTACTTATAAGTGAATATATAAAGCGAAAGACTTGCACGAAAGGCCTAAAGTGATTCTAATTACTAAGATGGTAGTGAGATAATCCTAATGTCCCAACCCACAAAAATGACTTACAATTGCATATAATTTGTTGTAGATTACAAAAGTTATCTTAAAACACCATTTCTTTTAAGCATAAGTCTCTCTTATGCTACATCTAGCATAGGAGCGAGCCTGTGGCCATAAGTACTTGACATCTAACTAAGCCCAACAGCAAGGCCTAACTGCAGTTATATGTTGTTGGTAGAGCCACCCCAATGTTTGGTTAGGAGTGTGGGCCTAACCTCTCTCTACAATTTCGAGCTTTTAGAGAAACTGGTTGAAAACATGCCACTCTGGAGACCCCCTTGGGGACATGGGGAGTTTTTCACTACCACACCTACCTAATGTATGATTTTCTTTTGATGTCATAAAAACTAATTTTACTAACAAACTACTTGTAACAGTAACATGCGCTATATAAGTGACGTGGTTAGGATCTTGTTAGTGTAGATTAACTTGTCCCTCTATATAAAACAAAATACAAGTAGCTTATGCACCTTGGGAAGAAAAGATCAAAGAGGGTGGTCGCCGCAAATGATGAGCTAATGCAGCAAAGAAAACACAAAGAGGAGGCCTTAATATGAACATCAGCCCAAGGCCTGAACATGACTAATCTGACTTGCAACTACCTATTGGCAATGTTCATCCTGCAGAAGGAGACAAAATCATTTGAATTTGGAAAAGTAAGCTATTAGGCTAGCTTTGTGCAAAGTAAGGAGAAATTCAAAACTCCCCAGCAGGAGATGCAAGTAATACTAACCAATCAGCTTCACTTGGACTAATCAATCTGCCCCCATTTCATTGTCTGTGACATCTGCCTCTTCTGTAGGAATTTCATTCATTGTGAACCTCATACTGTCTCTTTCTTCAATTTTCCATTGTTTTTTCAGTTCATCAATAGCCTTAGATGCAGCGACGGAAATAGCTGGGTTGCTGTCTTCTGCTGGCTTTGCATCCCATTTATCAAGATCATATAACTGTTCAAATCAGCCAATACACAGAATTCAACATATTTGGGAATTTGAAATAAGAAGAGTATAATTCCTGGATTCAGAGGAAGTAATTGAGCAATTTTGTTGAATTAAATATTGAGTGTAAAAAGTAGTCCAGATGAACGAATATAAAATATAAAAGGTAAACTAAATTTCCCAAACAAAATGCACAATCATTTTGGCAAGTGAAATCTACATAATAATTAAACAATTTTCTAAGAGATTTCATATTTTCAACAATAAGTTAAATTATTGGGGAAGAAAAAAAAAACATTTTTCTAACAATTACACCAGGAGAGAATTTACCTTGTGCTCACGTTAGGGGAACTTGAGCACTCCCCTAATAACGAAACACTCCTTTTACCATCCATTGCACCAAGATCTATGAGAGTCGCCACTACCAATTCAAGCTGCATGACATAAAAGAGGTACATCAACTCAACACAAAGGGCTTAATAAATTGTACATGTATGGCATCATGATCTCAACTCATGCATCAAGAAATATCAAACTTCTTCAGGATCAGTGTAGTCAATTCCTTCAGCTCCAGAGAATGTAGATGCCATACTCCAGTAAGCCTCCTGCAAGTTTCACCACATACATACTAAATTGGTATCTTTCAAAATATATTGGAAAAAAAATAAGGAAACTTGGAACAATGGACCTATTATACATAAATACTTGAATGGCAGTTATACAATTAGTAGAGATTCCGGAAGATAGAAAATCAATAGTCTTTCCATTTTTTTCAAACATTATACTCATCATGTCATCCGCAGATAGAGATCCTTGTTCCCTACACAAAGGAATGCATGAATAAACACCAACAATTTACAAATTCAAAAGGGAAAACAGCCAGTTTACCCTTGCCATTCAATGCATACTAAAACAATCATAATAGAGTCGTATTGTATATAGCAACTCTCTTTATAGTGTTAGGATAAATTAGCTTAACATAAAACACACTTCTAAATCGTGATGCTATAAATCAACTCTTTATAGCAACTCTCTTTCTACAAACTATTATTAGTTTCATAATAACCCTTTTGATAATACCCAAAGATACTGTTGCTGATTTCGAAGAGGAAGAAGAATCAGAAGGGAGAGGGATCACTCGCTGTAACGCCCATGAGTTGGGTTAGTCCCACATTGCCAAGGAATGGTTGTGGATTGTAGTATATAGAGCTTAACCATACACTAACTAATGTTAAGGCCTTTTGGGGAAAACCCATTTGGGTGGACCCTGATTCAAAACCCTCTACTGCTGGAAGCCCGCAGTGAATAAAGGGGGACAATATTGACATTAGGGATTGGTATGGTGCTCGGCGCACCGGGATGAGCGAGGACGAAATCCCGGGGCGTTACAGATGGTATCAGAGCCGACGACGGGTCGCTTGTTGTAGGTTAGAGTACGCTGGAAAGACCTAGGGAGCACTAGGTACTTGGCACTTAGCAGGGAACGTCGAAGATTTTGGGACTGTACTGAGTGTACTGCAGAGCCGAGGACGGCTCTATTTCTAAGGTGGTGGGATTGTAACGCCCATGAGTTGGGGTTAGTCCCACATTGCCAAGGAATGTGGATTGTAGTATATAGAGCTTAACCATACACTAACTAATGTCAAGGCCTTTTGGGGAAAACCCATTTGGGTGGACCCTGATTCAAAACCCTCTACTGCTGGAAGCCCGCAGTGACTAAAGGGGGACAATATTGACATTAGGGATTGGTATGGTGCTCGGCGCACCGGGATGAGTGAGGACGAAATCCTGGGGAGTACACGCACCTAGAAGATAAAGATGAAGATCGAGCGAGAGATTTGTAAGATGAAGATGAAACGAATTTGTATAATTTAAATTCGTTGATTTCGGAATTATTATGACTATGGGTTTTGATAGCAGATTCAAAATCTTGTGGGGTTGCTTGTGTTTGAGAAAGAGAAACAGATTGATTGGAAATTCAATTTTAACACAGATGCCAAAACACAAAGGAATGAAAACACAAAAAAAATCACTTGAATCTGTAGAATTTTTGAGATACGATCAAGTTTTCAGATAAGATTAATCTACAGAACTGGATTACAATTTAGAGTGAGAGGAACATACTTTAACGATGACGACGAGAGAAACCTTGATTGAAGACCAAGAGAGACGAAGAAGAAGGTTAATATATGTTGATTTGGTGAGTCATTACCTTATCTTCTCAATTGTGAAGAGGCCTGATGCATGCAGCCAGTCGTAAGTCCTTGGATAAGTATCAAAAGGCTCACACCTACGGAATTCCAGAAAAAAAAAATAATAATAAGGCAACCTAGAAGTTTTTATCTCATCTAGAAACACTACTAATAAAATTGTTCTAAAATTCCTCTTAATTACACTGTTGTAAGCCACAGAAGAGGCAAAAAGAAAAGCAGTACCAGTCATGCATAACTCCTATCAACCCACAGCCATATATGACAGGCAGGGTGTTGGGGCCATTAATAGGAACAACATTCATTACCCAGGAATCTAACTGAAGATCAATCAATGCTGCTGCAAACCTGCCATGACCACAATATTCGAAAGAGATAGTAATCATTTGGTTAATTAAATAAAAAAAGAAAGGACTTTAATCTGATAGGTATAAATAAGAAGAGCTTGAAGTGTTCAACAAAATGTGCAGTAATAAACATGTTGCATACCTTACAAGCCCAACCCTCGTGTCTATCACATTTCGTAGCTGCAGTTTTTCCAATGGTAAGCATGAACATAACTTTCTATTATGTCATACCAATATTTGGATTCTGCCTTAAACAACTCCTTTCTGGATATGTAGGCATCCATTTCTATGTTCTGGAGCCTATCAGGAGGGTGATGGAGGCGCTCAGGCATGTAGTGACACTTGCTCCATATCCATTCTCAGGTAGTCGAGGGATATCATCTCCGCCGTACAGAGGAGGTTGAGTTCCAGCATCACGATTCATAACAACTATTATTCAAAGGCTTCTGCCATATAGCAATGTATCCCTCCTCCTTTACAAGTTGCCAACAAAGACGAGTAGTAAGGTCCTCCATCTCTGCACAAAATATTTCAACATAAGAATTGTGTAGTAGACACAAAAAATTATAGAAGTACAGTAAACTTAATGAATGAAATAACACAAGGATTATAAATTTTTATAATCATTAGATTGTTATTCAGTACAAATGGTGGGATTAGTTTGTAGTATCATAAGAAAATCATTAATGGACATGAAACTTGTCAAGAAACTGTTATTCAGTACCTTTCCATTGTTTTTGTAGATTCTCTTCATGCTTATAAACAGGTTGTGCTGCCCAAGCAAAAGCAATATACCACACATATGAATAAGGGACAAACCTAATCAGCCATTGGGTTTGTCAAAAAAGTTATGAAGTAACCTACTCGCTTTCATCATGTATGTTTTATTAGAAGAAGTGCTTCCAGTAACTTGGGACTTGAGTTCTGATATACTTGAGTTTGAAAGTTAATTTTTGTAGCTGCAAAGTTACTCATCGATTCTAATGATGTATCGAGTTTATGGATATGGCAATTGATGATAATTTTTGATATATGTCAATCCATTATTTAGAAACAATTTAGCTCCAATTAGAAAACTACAATTGGTGTTATCTGTGATACAATCATTTTGCAATAACTGAAAATATAATCTATCCACATCTAGCAAATCATTAAAACAAAAACCAATGGACACAAAATAACTAACCTGTTGAAGGTATCCAATCCACTTGAAATTGATTAGTGCATAGAACTTCAAACAAATATACTGTGACTAATGCAATCTTCTACTAATAAAAGCTGAGTTGATGTTGATGAGATCAATAAATTAGTTCACACTGATCAATTGATCGTACCTGATTTTGCTAAATCCCTCCATTATTAGAAAATACCAATTGATCGTTTTGCAAGACGATGAAGATCGCGAGACGCCGAGACGAAAAATAACTTCGATTGAATGAAACGATTGAAGAGGATGAAGAAGACGATTAAAGAAGAATAAATAACAAAGCGTGTTTAGTGATCAAATCGTTTAGCCTTCGATTGAATGAAACGATTGAAAAGGATCGAAGAAGTTGATGACGAAATTAATGGTAAAACCTAACCTAATAAAAAAAATTAATGACGAAAAAGTATAAAAAGCAAAATGATGTAATCGAGTAAAATTTAGGGACTTGATACGATCTGGTGTGCAACTCCTACTTTCAACCATCCGATTTAAAACTTGTTTATACAACTTATGTTATAAAAAAAAGGGTAAACTCATGTCCAACAAAAATTTTGCACATCTCGAAAAAATACAACACTCTAAATTAGAACTCAGATTCCAACTTTATATTGGATCCGCCAGATCAAAACAGCTAAAAAAATTAACGGTGAGATTTATGTATGCCTTGAATCATATAATATAGATTGCTTAACATGTTATGCAACTTTTAGAGTATTGCTTAACATGTTAAGCAATGTCTTCAGAGTGTTGTTTTACATGTTAAGCAACTTATAAAGAAAGTCTATTCATATTATGTCCCCCATCGGGAATATCCCTCTCCTTAAGTTGGGGAAACCTCTTTGCAAGCAAGTGAAGAAAGCCATGCGGTGGTGTGGACGATAAGTCGAGAGATGTAGAAAGAGAAGGATCTCGCTTAGGCGGAAGCGGGTGCGCCAACTCCTGTTCACAGGCGGGTAAACGTAGGTATTATTCCTTGCATTTTCCATCTCTAGAATGGGCCAGACCTAGTCGATAGCTTAGTTGCCCTAAAGGGAGCCGTTCGCAGAAAGTTGTTAACATGTTACGCAACATTGTTTAACATGTAATGCAACTTTTAGAGTGTTGCTTAATATGTTAAGCAAATTTTAAAGAGTTGCTTCACATGTTAAGCAACTTCTAAAGAGTTGTTTCACATGTTAAACAACTTTTAGAGTGTTCTTAATGTTAAGCAACTTTTGAATGGTTGCTTATTATGTTAAACAACTTTTAGAGTGTTGTTTGACATATGTTAAGTAACTTTTGAATGGTTGCTTAGCATGTTAAACAACTTTTGGAGTGTTGTTTAACATATTAAACAATGCTACCATAGAGTTGTTTTACATGTTAAGCAGCTTTTGATTGATTGCATAACATGTTAAGCAACTTTTAAATGATTGTTTAACATATTAAGCAACTTTTAGAGTATTGTTTAACATGTTAATCAACTTTTAATTGGTTAAATAAACAAGTTAAACAACTTTTAGAGTGTTGCTTAACATGTTAAGGAACTTTTGATTGGTTGCATAACATGTTAAGCAATTACGTACTTATTCTTCCTATAGTATAAAAAAAAGCAAATTTAACCTTCAATGGAGAAAATTTTCTTTTGGATAAAATTTTTTCATTGAGTTCACAATAATAATGGTGTTGAAATTGAATTCATTGAGATTTGTGTGAAACTAGACAAAAGTTTCTTTTTTTTTCATTTTGTTGTGTGAAATTCAATTGAATTCAATAGCGAATTTGAACCAAGTTTCCTTTTCTTCATCACTTTATTGTTGTTCTTCCATTTGATTTATTGATTGAGTAAGATCAATTATGCTTATTAGAAGATTCATAACTTTATTTTGATTTTTCTTTTATTAGATCTAGGGTTTCATTATTTATCAAATCTTGAAGAATGAGAAGAACAAAAAAAAATAAAAAATTTAATTGTTTGGAAGAGAGAGACTAAAAATAATGTTCATCAAATCTTGAAGAATGAGAAGAACAAGAATAAAAAAAAGGGTAATTTCTCAAAAAACCCTCAACATTAGGTGTTCCTTCCCCAATAGCCCCTTGTCAGGTGCATACTTCCCCAATAGCCCCTTTGACCACCTTTTAAGATTTTCTAGGTCTGTTCACCCCTGTATAGGTTTGTATAGGTTTAAAATTTCTTTTTGCTTGACAATGACTGATGGTGACTTGTTTGACTTTAGTATTATGTTTTTAAAACCATTGATTTCAAACAGATGAATCATAGCCGTTGATTTCAAATTATCATCAAAATAATGGGTGACTAAGATTGAATCAGTTTATTTTATCAGTTTGACAAGATATTAGCTTGTGGTAGAGGAGATTCTCTCTCATCATTAATTACTGTGACAATGACATACAAAATATGTATCCTCTAAAATTCTTCTATGTATCCTCTAAACTGAATAAGACAAATATGTATAGTATTGCAAAATGGCGGGAAACAATGGGTACCGAAAAAAGGAGAGAAACTATAGGTGAATAAAAACACAGGTTACCATCTTCTTCTACTAATGTTCTTCCATTATACATTAAACACAAAGTCCATGTCTTCTTTTTGTGGGTGATTTCTTCAGAAATCATAAGTTGTTTAGATTTTGAAGTGAATTCAAGTAAGGTTCAACTAATATGTCAAAGATAAAAGGAAAATCTAAGGCTGTAATGGCGAAGGAGGAGCAGTTCAACATAAAATGGAGTATGTGTTCTTCAAGTTCATTTCATTTTTTAGGATAAAAGGTGTTGTAAGTCATAAAGATACTGGTTGAAGTCAAGATGCTGTTCCAAAGGTTCCAACTCAAGAAAATACAACACAACAGCAGGGAAGTCAACAAGGGGAGTATAATCTACGACGTGGAAAACATTACCCATCTTAGAACAATCGCGATTGGGATGATGAAGTGAAACAAGAGCTAGAGTTTATATACACCAATCTTCATAAACCAAATATTGGTTGTGCTCCACACACAGAACCTTTACACAATGAGTACGTGTTTCCTAAGCTTGGTCGAGTTTATTTGTCTAGAGATAATTTCATTAGAGACATCAAATCATTTGCTATTGAAAATGAGTTTGATCTCGAAAGAACTGAAACAGACATGAAAAGGGTTGTTTGCAAATGTAAAGTTAAAAACTGCCCATGGAGTGTTCGTGCCACACCTAATGTGGACGATACATGAACTATAAGAATCTTTGAGGATCATCACACATGTGGGAGATCAGACTTGGAGCATCAAATCGTCAAGCTAATAGTGAGTGGGTTGCCTACAAATGTATGAGAAAACTAAAAGACAATGAAGATCTTACACCCATACAATTAGCAAGACAAGTTGAGCAGGAACACAGAGTTAAAGTTTCATACAAAGTTGTTTGGAAAGCTAAGGAAATAGCAATGTCTAAGGTATAACTTAGAGATTGAAATTTATTATCCTCATATTTGTTCTTGTGTATCCTCTAAAATATTGAATGTGTTCTCTAATATTAAGCAATATATCCTCTAAACCCATGAATGTCCTTGTGTCGTCTTATATCCTCTAATATTTGTAGGGCTGTTATATGAACCGAGCAGCTCGAGCTCGACTCGGGCTCGGCTCGGATAAAGCTCGGCTCGAGCTCGCTCGTTTTATTAAACGAGC
>JABWDY010009164.1:0-12398 GCA_013358455.1 Thalictrum thalictroides | reverse complement strand
CTAGCAAACCAATCTGCAAAAACAAGTTAAATCTACTAGCACTACTAACACTATCAAATATTTATTTCCCTTGATGTGATTCTAACAACTAAACTAAACCTAAAACTAGTGTAGAGGCAAGTATCGAGGTATCGAATCCACTATTTCCAAGAATTGGGTACTTTGACTACAAACAGGAAACAACGAGGAAAGATGATGTCGTTTATGAAGGGAATGATTGATTGTAGAGATTTGATTGATTGAGAGTAATATGATTGAAGTAAAGAAAGTGCAAATAAAGTAAAGCAAGCAAGATAAAATAAAGGTTTGAGAATATGGAGAGAAAAGCGGGGTGTTACTTCGTTTCATAGGTAAGTGTCCAAATTAACTACTCATGCTTTGTTTCCCATACATCCAACTATAAACTCATAGACAAGCAATAATTGGTGATGAGTTCCCTTGCTCTCGACCCAGGAACTCGACCTCAAGAAGTATTCAAGACCCAGTACCTCTCATCTCGATGTCGTCATGCAAGTAGTAAATCACTTCTCTTTATACTAATTGTTAACTACCTTCTCTCTCTCGATGCCAAGATATATTAACGGGCGTATGAGGCTCGAAAGTCTATACACATGCAAAAAGATATTTTTTTTTATTTATTATGAAGAAAAAAGAGCAAAAACTATTCTACGTGATCAATCATAAAATAATTACCTTTCTAGCATGGCAAATATGGAACACTTGTAGTAAATTCTTCTACTTACCTAATCCACTTGTAAAACCCCATGAATCGATTAGCTCATGGTGATTGTGGTGATGATCATGATAGTTGTAAAAGTAAAAGACATAATAAAAAGACAAGAATGTAAAGACAAAATATTAAATTGCATGAAAAGTAAAGATATGATAGAAATATAAAAAACTTGAACTTGAAAAGTAAATAGACTTGTATTAAAATAAATGGAACTTCTTCTTCAACATAAAATAATGTAAAAACCTAATGATACTTTAATTTAAGATTAAACATAATGAATTTCGTGGCTCTCCTCTCCTTATATAGGGAGGAGTCCTTCGAACCCTAGAACTCCTTGAAAATTGCTAGAAAAGAGTTTGTATTTTTTAGATAACTTGTAGGAAGCTTTTGGAAATAAAATTTGGTGGAGATCTTGGTCAATCAACGTAGAAGACTCAGTCAAAATCTTAGGTCCAAATTCCTTCTAGAAACACGATTCCCAAGAATCCCAATAAGCCCAAAAACTGTCTTCAGAAACTGGGTCTGGCCGGTTTTGATGAGTCTTTTTGTCCTTATTTCATCTCTGCTTTCTGCGATTTATATTGACAGTCTTGAAGTAGGAAGTGAAAGCTTTCCAATGCCTATTTTTCTTTCTTTTAGCTTTTCCGGGGGAAATGCACCTACAAACACGAAATTCTAACAATACCAAGCATATCATATCACTTTATATCATAACTTGAGACAAATATACATGATTTAAGAGGATATATTTACACTTTTGAACGCTTATCAATCATCGTATATGGAGTTGGACAAAAAGTAAGGCTAGTAGCGGGCTTTAAGAATGAAATCAAAAGTTTGAGGATGTAGAGGACAAGCAAGTAAAGAACAAACCTGTGAAGGTTTTATTGGAAGAATTCAAAGAGATGTCCTATGATGCGGAGGACAAATTGGATGAATGGAACACTAGATCCCTCATTACTAATACGCAACAACCTGCTCTGAATGCTTTGATTACAAAGAAGGTACAATCCCATTTGTTCCTTCTTTTCTCTTGGTTTAACCAATTGTCATTCGTAATGATATTGGTATTAAGATAAGGAAATTGAATGAATGACTAGATGAAGTTGTTAGAAAAAAAGAATTGCTCAATCTCATTGCAATTGAAAGATGTGAAGAACATCGACCTACAAGTAGCTCTTCGGTTGATGTTTGCGAGATAGAGTGGTCATCACGGTGTGCGGGTTCCAGTCATGTCAATAGTTGGTACCGCTGGGTTTCGAAAAACAACTCTTGCTCAACTAATTCAATAAGATAAAGTAGTGAGGACCCGCTTTGAGAAGAAGATGTGTATCCGACACTTTTGATCTTGAAAAAGTTGCGAAAGAAATTATTCAACAAGCTCAAGGAAATGTCCTTGATATTGTTAGTTGGCAAGTTTTGGAAAAGAGCTTATATGAATCTTCTCGTGGAAAGCGTTTTATCGTTGTGCTTGATAATGTTTTGGTATACAAAGGCGATAAATGGAGGCTATTGATGCAAGCCTTGGACCATGGTGCAAGGGGAAGTAGAATCCTTATCATAATGAGAAATGGGAATGTGGCCAAGGAGATGCACTCCAGCTATACGCATATGTTAGAACAATTGTCGGGTGGCGAATGTTGGTCGCTATTTAGGCACATAGCTTTCTTGGGAAGGGAATATGATCTTGATAAGTTTTCGGAAATTGGGAAGAATATTTCGAAAAAATGCAAAGGGGTTCCTTTAGCTGTCAAGGTTATAGCAGGTTGTATGCATCTTAAGACAACCAAACAAGAATGGCGAAATATATGAAATATATAAGCAAGTGCTATTTGGAAAGTTGAAGAAGGAGGCGAAGGTTTTTTACCTTCTATTTTGTTCAGTTATTATGCATTACCTTCTTACTTGAAGCCATGCTTAATGTATTGCGCAGTCTTCCCTAAAGGCGCAGACATAAAAAAAGGAAGAAATAGTAAAATTATGGATAGCACAAGGTTATCTTGGATTTGATGGAACTAGAGATTTGGAGATGATAGGTGGAGACGACTTTGATAATTTGGTGATGCCCTCATTTTTCCAAGACATTGAAAGAGATGATGAAGACAATAGCACCAAATGCAAGATATATAAATGATCTTGTGCATGATTTAGTACAGTTTCTCACCAAAACCGATATAGTAATTTTAGAGGGGCAAAACTCCAGTAGTGGCAAGATTTGCCACTTATATGGAGATTGAGTTTGTTCTACACAAATCTATTCGTGTGGAGCATAACACTCCATCTCCACCGTTCAAATTATTTTTTTCATTTTTTAAACCAATGTGGCTGCCCATGGCATGTATTGGGGGAGGGTCAGGATGGAGTGTTATGCTCCACACGAATAGATTCGTGTGGAACAAAGCCACTCTCACTTATATGCACATGATTTGGATAGTCCATCTATCTACGAGCAAAGGACTTTGCACACGCTAAGACCATTCTCTAAGAGCTCGCTGAAAAGTACCCTGGCTTCAGTAGAGTTTCTACATCAATTGGCTTGCCTCAGAGTGCTGAGTTTGCGCGGTACTGACCTTGAAAAGCTTCCAAGTGAAATTGAGAGATTGCTGCAATTGAGGTACTTGGATTTGTCTTAAACAAAATTGAGGAAATTGCTTGAATCGATATGTAATCTACTTAATTTGCAAACTCTAAAGCTTATGTACTGCAGATTGAGCAGGTGATGTAAGTGACGTTGCACAAGCTGAGCTTAAGATGAAGAAAAAGCTTGGCTCCTTGGACCTGGCCTTTGATGATGATGTAGAATATGGGAACCGGATGGAAGGGATTCTTGAAGGTCTCCATCCTCCTGCAAACTTGGAAAACTTGAAAATAATTGGTTATTCAGGGACCAATTTGCCAGATTGGATGCCATCATTATCCAATTTGGTATCATTGGTTTTATTGAATCTCCACCAATGCTTGTACTTGCCTTGTTTGGGAAAGCTACCGTGCCATCAAATTCTTGAATTATCCAATTTAAATAGCGTGAAAGTACTTGGGAGCGAATTATATGGGCTTGGTACTCATCGTACTCGAAAACCTGGGCGTACAGAGGTAATTTTTCCCAAGCTGGAGAGAATGGAAATAAACTACATGCCAGATTTGGAAGAAGGGAAATAGCCATTCAATGATGGTAATGTAGATTTCTTCCCTAATCTCAGCAAGTTAAGTATTTGTTCTTGCAATGTATTGCAAGAATTACTAGCATTTGGAAAGCTAAAATCTATAGAAACCCTTCATTTGAATCAATTGGATGGACTGAAACGTTTCGGCAATGAGGTTTTGGGGATTACGAGTGACAGCACAAGCAAGTCAATTACAGTTGTATTTTCCCTGTTTTACCAACTCTTTATTTGACGCATTACCATCATGCCATGTCTAAGGGAACTAGCGATTTGTTGCCCGAAGTTTAAAGTGCTACTATCGTACATGTTTTCTCACGCGCTGAGGAATCTACAGATATCATGTTGCCCACAACTGGCAGGGGTGCAACCTTACCTTCCTCCCTTTCTTGAGGAATTGACACTTAGAGTTGGATGTAGGCGTTCTTACAAGATCATTGATGGCCATCGTCGTATCCCACCATTTTAACCACGCATCCCTGAAATATGTGAGGATTGCTCATTCTTTTCAATAATCCTCACACCCACAATGCTTTAACACACTAAAGTCAATTCAACAGCTGGTATTTTGGAATTGTAAATTCCTCGACTTCATGCACGAAGATTTGGAACATCTCACCATGCTCGAAGAACTGATAATCTTGGATTGTCCTCTTTTGAGAAAACGTTTCGGAGACGGTAAAAATTTGAGATCTCGTTCACATGCTTACAAGATTACCATTATAACCGCCTGGTTGCCAAGCATATCAATGGTATACTGTCTATAACCTTCCCTCTAGTTTTAACTAGCATATGGAATTATATTCACCAACATACTTTTATTCGTTAAATTATGTATATACCCTTAGTCGAGCCATGTCGTCGCCCACATAACAACCACAATCTGAAAACACAGCTCGCCGTTGTCGCCATAAGAGACCTACCAGACTACATCTCGTGTAGCTCACATGTCGTCAACGATTAGCTAAGCTATGTCAAAGGCTACTTCATTGACGAGCTATGACATAATTCATCTCGCCTAGCTCGTCCAAACAGCTCGCCTTTGACTAAGTCAAACTTATGACGTAAGCATAACTACTGCAGATAAGTGATTACGATATTATCGGCACGATCCAAGTAACGACAACCCGAGATATTTTGCATCACTTGCTAACAACTAGCTAAGAGCCGTTATCTCTAAACTCTATATAAGAACTACGCATTGGCTTGATTCTGGAACTAAGTTTTCTTCTCTCCAGATACGTAGGCAGCTTTCTTATTGATTGCTCAGCCACTTCCAAACCCTAATTCTCTTATTCTTTGATCATCACTTCCAATTGCCACCTCTCCTGTTGTATGTAAATACTTTGGTATTTACATTGGCGCCGACTGGTTATTGGAACGAACATCAAAACCTCGAAGCAGGATAAAAGTCACACAAAACCTTTCTTCATCTTTATCTTTTTCTCACAATGTCAGAACCAACTACCCCAGAAACCCTAACATCCCTCACTGCAAAATACAAGGAGCAGCAAAAACTCATTGAAAACCTTACTGCTGAGAACATAAAATTGAAAGCTAGCACCGACAATGGATCCAACCCCACAACTTCTAAGGATACCAATATTCAACCTCCTGCCTACAACAACAATAATGGGGCTCACACTAGCGCCGACAAAGACATCATAGCCGATCTTCAGGCCACCCAACAACAACTCCAGAAACTGTATGACAAAGTAGACAAAGCCCCCGCCCACAAAACCAACTCTGCTCAGAAAGTGGCCCTAACCACTCTTGACAAGTTAAAAAATGAGCTCCTTCATGAAGATCTCTTCATTCAGGAACCTGCACCCCACTTCATCCCCCCAAAGTTCAACACATACAATGGCAGCGATGACCCTGTCGACCACATCATGCAGTTCAAAACAAGCTTGGCTATGTACCCCAAGTACAAGGACATCTACACTTGCCTCTTTGCAGCCTCTCTCCGCGGCAATGCCATGGAATGGTACCACAAGCATAAGCAACACTCCATCACATCATATGAGCAACTCGAGAAACTATTCATAACTTAGTATATTCACAACAAAACAAGAAAAATTGAAGTCTCCGACCTCTTCCGCCCAAGGCAAGGAGAGAAGGAATCCACCAAAAAGTTCATGAAACGTTTTAAGGAAGAATGTTTGAATGCTGACAGCCCCAGTGAAGCAACTTGTCTCCTCGCTTTCACTTCTACATGTAGTCGCACCACCCCACTCCGCAAACATATTATCCCCAATCCACCAACATCTGTGGAAGATCTGTACCTCACTGCTGACAATCACATTCACCTTGAGGAGGTAGTTTGAAAAGATTCTGAACATGTCGCTGTGGCGGAAACAACCAAACCTGAACCAATAAAACCAAAGCCAACATCGACAACATTCAAGGGTAAGTCCACATCCTCAGGTAAGGACAAACCACCTCGCCCAAATATTGTTAATCCTTTTAAAATGCCATGGTCTAAGCTATATGATCAGATTAAGGGAAAATCATTTTTTCGTCCAAAAATATTTGAACTGATGGCAATTTCTGAGAATCTTTTTTGCAAGTTCCATAAAGTGCGACACCATACAATCAATGACTGCCAAGCTTTCATGGGCTATGCAATTAAACTCAAAGATGAAGGGCACTTGGACGACTTCTTATCTGAACAAGGCAAAAGTAGTAACATGTTGAAAACAGATGGAAAAAGGAAGTGAAGTCCATCTCCTGAAAGCGGAGACGAAAGGCATGTAATCAACATGTTCACGGACTCTCGTCCACCTGAATGGACAACACGAGCAAAGAAACAGAAGGTGAATCACATCTACCATACTTTCCATCTGTCGCACCAATCCCTTGTTACAGAACAGAAGCAAGGCCCAAATGTGATGATTTTTTCTGACTGGGACCTCACAAAGGTAGCACTACCAAATAATGATGCGTTGGTAGTCCATGTCAAACTGGCAAAGATTACATTGAAAAAGGTTCTTATTGACCCGGGAAGCTCCCGCAACATACTTTTCAATCGTGCTTTTTGTCAGATGGATATGCCACAAATTGTGCTAAGCGCTCCATCAGTTCGTCTTTTCTCTTTCAACTCATCTGAAACCCCATCACTCGGCGAAATCACACTGTCTGTCGCCATTGGTGAATGAGAAGATGAAGCAAAGATCAATCAGCTGTTCTTTGTTCTGAATGCTGCGACACAATTCAACGCCATTCTTGGTAGGAAATGGATACACAAGATGCATGTTGTTCCATCAACACTACACTAGGTCTTCAAATATCCAGGACCTCGTGGAATTATGGAACTGCGTGGATACCAGATTGAAGCTCATGGCTGCAACAACATTCCCGGGGTCATTCACCTACCAAATAGCTATGCTGGAAGCTCTTCATAGACCACACAGCTTTCTGTACACCCACCAAAGTCAAAAGCTATGATTATCTCCTCTGCACTTGAATCTGAACAGCTTAAGTTGAACTCACCTGCTCCTGTGATATCTGAGGTAAGCATTGGCGAGATTAACGCACCATCTTCTGAAAAAGCTATTCAGCAAATATCTCCCCCCGAAATTGAAAAGGGTGAGAAGGTTAACATCGTTACTGAAGCCGATCCAAAATTCATTAATGTTTGGGCTAACTTGGACCCCGCCGTTAAGGTAAAACTTGTAGAAGTTCTTAAGATGAATAAATATTTTTTTGCTTACTCGTACATTGATATGCCAGGAATAGATCCCAATAATGCATGCCATAGATTACATGTTAATCCAAATAAAAAACCAATATGATAGAAAGCTCGCAAAATCGCAACACACTTAGAAAAAGCAGTAAATGCTAAAATTTAGAAATTAAAAGACGCCAACTTTATTCGTGAAGTCAATTATCCAGATTGCTCACCAATATTGTCGCCGTCTTAAAGCCCATAATAGATAAGCTCGTTGACTCCACAGCTGGGCACGAGCTAATATCCCTTATGGATGGATATTCGGGCTATAATCAAATAAAGCTCGTTGAAGAAGATTAGGAAAAAACAACATTCATCACTGAACAAGGAACATACAGCTATACTGTAATGCCATTCGGCTTACGGAACGCAGGGGCTACATATCAACGATTAGCCAACAAAAATGTTCCAAGATATGATTGGTGACACCATGGAAGTTTACATTGACGACATGATTGTCAAAAGTAAACTCCAAGATGCAGACATATATGATCTCCAGAAAACTTTTGACTGACTCAAAGAGTATAACATGAAACTTAATCCAGAAAAATGTTTTTTTGGCGTCACCTCTGGAAAATTTCTGGCTTATCTCATTACCCAACGCGGTATTGAAGCAAATCTAGAAAAAATTAAAGCAATAATCGAAATGCCGAGCCCGAAAACGAAAAAGCAAGTTCAAAGGCTAAACGGCATGGTCGTCGCACTAAATAGGTTCATCTCGCGGGCCTCAGATCGTCAAAGACCTTTTTTTGAAATTCTTAAGAAAGGTTCTAAATACGAATGGACATAAACTTGCCAAAAGTCTTTCGATGATCTCAAAATGTACCTCGCTACACCACCAATAATGATAGTACCACAAGAACAAGATGTACTAGGCTTATACTAAGGAATATCATATCATGCCATAAGCGGCATATTATTTAGAAATGAGAATGGGGTTGAAAAACCCATATATTTCATAAGCAAGACATTAGTCGCTTCAAAAACTAGATAGTCAAGCATTGAAAAAGTGGGGCTCGCCCTACTCTTTGCCTCACGAAAATTGAAACCATATTTTCAATCACACAAAATAAGAGTCGTCACAGACGCACCACTAAGACAGTCGCTAGAAAGCAAAAACAAATCAAGCAGAATGGCAAAATGGGCTCAAGAATTAGGCCATCATGAGCTATTGTTCGCCCCAAGATCTAGTCAAAAAGGCCAAGTCATTGTAGATTTACTAGTCGATTACCCCATTAACGATCTCACATGGGTACCAGACACTGAAAAAAATGAACTAATACTTAAACCCCAACCATCATGGAGACTTTACATCGATGGTTCAAGAAACAATAATGGGACAGGGATCGGAATAACTCTCATTTCCCTAGAAAACGTCATTATCGAAAAATCTGTTCGCTTAAATTTCTCTTCGTCAAACAATGATGCCGAATACGAAGCATTAATTGCAGGATTACATACAGCTCTACAACTCAAAATCACAGAAATACAAATCTTTAGTGATTTTTAACTTGTCGTTAACCAACTACTTGGCGACTACGAAACAAGAGAACCTACATTACAATGATACCTCAACTATGTTAGTCAAATGCTCGCAAAATTTCATACGTTGAAGTTACAAGACTTACTCAAAGACGAAAACAAACATGCAGATAGTCTCGCATACTTAGCATCTCAAATCGATAGCGAAACACTACACATTATCCATGTCGATATACAGACAAAACAAACATACTTGACAAATGCAGAACCAATATGTGAGATATCCGATTTCGTGGACACTGATCAACATGAAATCAAGGAATCATGGATGGGACCGATCATCGAATACATTAATGGTGAATTCCCAGACAACGAGGTGGAGCTAAGAAAACTTGAACGCCAATCCAAAAGCTATACAATTCTTAATGGTCGACTATACCGAAAATCAATGTCGGGTCCTTACCTCCGATATCTCACGCCTAGTCAAGCAAAAACGATACTAGCTGAGATACATAAAGGTGAATGTGGGAACCACGCTGGGGCTCGATCAATAGGATTAAAAGCTAGAAACTTAGGCTATTTTTGGCCATACATCCAATCTGACTTTGAACAATTCGTACAACGATGCGATGAATGCCAGCGATTCGCACCATATTTTAATCAACCAGCACAACAACTTAAGACAATCTCAAGCCCATGGCCGTTCGCAGTGTGGGGTCTCGACATAGTTGGCCCACTACCGAACTCAACCACTGGCAAAAAATACGTTTTAGCTGCCACTAATTACTTCACCAAATGGGTAGAAGCTGAAGCGCTAAAACGAATAAGGCAACGAGATGTCAAAAACTTTATTTGGAAACAAATAATAACTCGCTTTGGCATACCCCATACACTCGCTACAGATAACGGAAAACAATTTTGTGGCAACATCATAGAAGACTGGTATACATACTATCGTATTCACCATACTTTATCAACACCTCGTTACCCACAAAGCAATGGGCAAGTAGAAGCAACAAATAAAACAATCATTGGCAATTTGAAGAAAAACATAAAAGACCATAAAGGCTAATGGGAAAAACAACTCTTTCACGTTTTATGGGATTATAATACAAGTTAACGCACAGCAACAAGAATGTCGCCTTTCGCAATGTGCTATGGAACTGAGGCAGTACTTCCATTGGAAATGACCTTCCTTGCCACAAAAACAGAGCTTGTAAACTCCGAGGACAATAATGACGTCCTGAGTTATGAGATTGACACTCTAGAAGAAAAGAGAGAGAAAACCAGAAATGTGTCAACTCGATATCAACATACACTTAGAAAATTTTACAACAAAAATGTGAATCCTCGCCAATTCCAACGTGGAGATCTTGTGTTGTGAAAAGTATTTCCTAACACTAGAGTTAAGGAACATGGTAAATTAAATCCTAATTGGGAAGGCCCATACATTATACAAGAAAACTTAGGTAATGGAGCTTACATTCTAATGGACGCTGAGGGCGACAAGATACCTCGTCCATGGAACTCGAAATTATTTAAAACATATTTGCCTTAGCTAATATTTTGAATTAAGCAAACCAGATATCAGTCATCCATAATACACAACAAACATTCATGCCACAAATCACTCGTTCAAAAGAAACATAGCCTATCTCGCCAATATATGCATTTCAAAATCATCCATCACCAAATAGAATACAAAAATAAAGCTCGCAGAGCCAGCCATTGCTGAAATTACCCCACTAATGTTTTACAACCAGGCCACATGGCCATAAAACCATCACATCAAACATTGTTCGAAAATATCTCACAATCACTCAATTAAAAGGAAAAATCAGCTACTCGCTTCAACCTGAGCTTCAGAAATGGTAATGTCGTCACCATCACCTTCAACTTGAACATCAGCTTCAGTTTGAATTACATTTCGAACAAGGCTCAATTTCTCAACGAGAACATGAAGCCCACCATCATTTTCAACTTCTACATTCTGCTCACCAGATTGATTTCGAGCAACTTCCTTCTCATCTTCTTCAATTATCTTCGCAGCAGCGACCTGAATGAGCTCATCTTCATCAGCATTAACATCAAAACTCGGATTAGACTACAAAATCAAAGATTCTCGCCTTTCAGCTCTAAGCAGCATCCTAAAGGCCATCTCTCGCCAAACGCTGTTGATGTCAAGCAAGTCCTTTCGGTCATCATCCCACTCGCTCCGATCAGTAGCGAGTTTAACAGATAGCTCCTCAACCATCTTTTCATTTTTATCAACTTCTAAAACTAACTTGCCTTTTTCCTTCCTTTTTGCCTCAAGGGTCGCCTTTGTACTACACAACTCTTATGTAAGCTTAGAATTCTTATCTCTAAACTTGTCTAACTCGTTGAAGCTCTTCTCAATAATGAGCATCATGTTGCTCGCCAAAACCCCTTCCTGTAAAGACAAACATGTCAGAAAACAACAATAACAAAAATTATACTCGTCAATACAAGAAACTTACCCGATAATGGAGATACTTCAACTCAGCATAATCTTCATGAACTGAACGTTGGCGAACTTTTGTCCTATCGGGGAACAGAATTGAATTCTCAAATATAACACCAGCCATCTCGCTGTTGTCATATGCAGAATCGATTTGAGATATGAAGCGATCGCCAACTTTATAATCTGGGCGAAATCTATCAGCCTCGCCCACATATCCAGCATTGGCAACTGATTTGTCCTTTCCAGACACATCCCTGATGGTGGGAGGTGTAAATGTTATATCTTATAAATTGTGACAAACAAGGGCAAAACGGACATTTCACATGTACTGTAATATTATGAGTCCTTGCATTAGGTCTAGATCATGGTGTTCAAGTGTCCTGAAGGCTTCGGAGCTGAATACATCAAGAATGGACGCAATCGGCGGCAACCAAGAACAACCGAGAGTCAAGCAGGCAGGTCAAGCTAGCAGGTGAAGCAGGCAGTTGAGCTGAACTGGAGTCGACTGACCAACAATGGAGAATTACACGCTATAGAGTCAGTTGACTGACCCTTTGAAGGGCAAGATGGATTAGAATGTCAGTCGACTGACCTTGTGTGGTATGAACAGTGTTTTGGGTGTCAGTCGACTGACTGACGGGATTTGCTGATTTTCGGTCCGGTTTGGTTCTTGTCACTCCCGGTTCACTCGGTCAAAACCTTAGTTGGTCAACTGACTTTGACCAACGGATCTTTTAGGGTTTTGACTATAAAAGCAACATGACAAGAAGGATTTCTTAAGGAGTTTGTTTATTTCATCAAGAAGTTTTC
>JABWDY010009102.1:0-21149 GCA_013358455.1 Thalictrum thalictroides | reverse complement strand
ATCAACTCATCCTTCTTAGCCTATAAAAAGATATAAAAATATATGAGAAAATATTATATTAGTTAATAATCATGGTAGAGATTGCAATAGCATTGACGAAAACAAATAAAGATAAAATTGTGACCTGAGCTTGGCCAGTGACTTCTCCAGCCTTGTTGCTAATGTTCTGAGATGAATTGTTGCTTGCCATTTGTTTAAAAAACTAAAAGAAAAGTATTGATGAATGCAGATATCAGAGAGAGATCGATCGAGTTTGTAATTTTCGAGTAAGCTTGGTAAATTGAGTTGCTCTTCTTGAAGGGTATTTATACTAACTATGATCCATTCGATTTTGCGCCACGTGTGCATATTCAAAACAACATTTGGGAGGATTTACTACGTCAATTTGAAGAAAACTCTTCCTTGCGACTCGGACTTTGAGCTCACCACATTTTCCTGATTTCAAGTAGGGAAGAACGAATGAAGCTGTGTGTTCCCCCACTATTTTTGCCCCGACACGCATGGCATGGAGTGCTGCTGAATGTGTCTTGGGGTTTGTTCGACTTACTTGATTTAGATGGGCATGGACTTTCTTTTGCTATCAAAGAGATAAAGCCTATTGAGTTTGTATTATTGGTCTATTAATGGACCAGGCCCAAGGTTGGAAATCTGACATAGCAATTTGCAATTGCAATTCAATATAGTCAATTAGTCAAGTGTCCGCTTAAAAAATAAACAAACATTGAGCAGCAATGAATTCATTCTCATCTTCTTTCTTCTAACTTTTTGATTTCAATGGCAGTGAAATTTTTTTCTGTTATGCTTAGTTGTATGTGGGAATATGGGCCCAATCACAGAATGACACATGTATACAAAAATATGACTTGTGTATGGGTGCAGGGAATCCTAGTGGCAAAAATGTAGTTTCACAACTATTTTATAAACACGTGGCATATTATGATTGCTCCCACACGCACACGGAAGAAGATACACAGATTAAATTTTTTTTAACAATCACACTACTTGTACCTAAAATAGTTCCTCCACGTGTCTGTGTTAGACCATGACCTCGTTTAACACAAGATACGTAAGATAAAATAAAACCGTACAGGACACGCGATGATTCCTTGGACCATTCAAACAAGGTTCAACAAACACGCAACAACTACCAAGCTTACACAATATGGTCAGAATTTGAGCCGCTAGAGCTCAACAAATAGTAGACCTTTGAGGCTATCTAGGCAAGACTAACCTAGTTGGAATAACAGGACCAACAACTCTAGGAGGCAAAAACACCTACAGAGCTAAAGAGCTCATCAGGGAGCAAGCATGGTTGTTGGAACTTACCAGAATTTATGCCCTAGAGCAAGTACTAGAGAATGCAAGAGGGCTTGATGCCATGCAGCTCTAATAGATGTAACACCACGCTCCTGTTGGCGAAAACCACCCCTACGGAGACTACCCCTCCAAACCACCCCCACGGAGACTACCCCTCTAAACCACCTAACAGTGCCGACTTAATTTCCACCACTGCCACCACTAGCGCCTGTCTAGCACACTGGCAGACTCCCAACACTCTACAACTGAGGCAGTTAATACCAACGATCTGCATGCACCGTAAGTAGACGCTTATACCGTCCTTCCTGACATCCATGTACGCCATGATCCAACAACTTAAAGAAAAGCTCAACTAACGCCAACCAGAAAACTACACTAACAGTTGATCTAGTGTTCCCTGGTAAGAAACCTTTACACTAGTAGCACTATGAATATGATTTTCCAAGAACATTCAACCTTCCCAAGTTTGATCTTTATGATAGGGTATCCGACCCCATGGATACTCCATCGATTCAAACAACAATTAGTTGTACGTATGGGACGGTCACCAATACGATGGCATGTGGCGTCGGCTAATCGCAAGCAGCCTCGGTGTCAGCGCAATGGACTAACATCAGTCTCTGGAACAATAGAACATAAAAACCCAAAGCACCCAAAGAAGCATTCCTTTCTCAGTACTGACACCAATGCCGGGAGACTATTGACATCTCCACTATCATTGATCTATGCCTGATGAGCAGTGAACCCCTAAGGCATTTCATCACATATTTCAAAACTGAAGTGCTATGTAATGGCGATGTCAACAGAAAAAAATAGTTGTTGATTTTAAGATAGCTATGAATCAAAGCTCAGTAGGGTACAACAATATTATCTCTCGACAGATGGATACTTTCACAGAGTTCTACTCTTGCGTTGATAAAAACATCAAGATAGAGGAAAATTTGTCTCGGAGCCCACCCCAAACCCTGCAGATCATCATCAATAAAGTTTAGAATGCATAAGATTCTGATCGAAAGCAAACTCATCAAAGAGATACCTACGGCAAAGCAAAGAAGGCTGCAGTAACAACAAACTTAAGAATGATTAATGTAGATTACCACATAGAAGACTCTCTCCGCCAAGATCGTGTCATCATTGAAAACAATGCTCAATGATATCTATCGACACATTCATGACGGTTGATGCATTGAACAACTAGCTCAAAGGCAAAACATTCTGCGATTACTAACTTACGCCAAAACTCTAGATGAATCTTATCTTGAACGTATGCATGTCAAACATTTATCCTTTTAATCATTATTTTAGAAGTATGTCTCGGATGACAATCCACTCATCTAAAGAATGGGTGAATGATAAGCGCTCAAAAGTGTAAATATATCCCTCTAACTCATGTATATTTGTCCCAAGTTATGAAATAAAGTGATATGATATGCTTGGTATTGTTAGAATTACGTGTTTGTAGGTGCGTTTCGCCCGGAAAAGCTTATAGGAAGCAAAAAGAGGCAGAAAAGCCGTTTCAAGTAGCCAAATTGACGCAATTAAACGAATTTGTTAGAGAGCTCAAATTTTAGAGATAAAATAGGCATTGGAAAGCTCTCACTTCCTACTTCAAGACTGTCAAGAAACATTGCTGATAACAGTTATGGAGCCTGGTAAAAAAAGCTCGTCAAAACCTGTTAGACCCAGTTTCTACTAGGTGTTTTTGGGCTTCTTGGTAGTCGACCTTCTAGAAAGAATTTGTACCTAATATTTTGATTGAGTCTTACAAGTTGTTTGACTATGATCTCCACCAAATTTCAGCTCCAGAAGCTTTCTACAAGTAATTAAACAAATTGCAAACTCTTTTCTAGCTAATTTCAAGTAGTTTAGGGTTAGAAGGACGTACTCCTCCCTATATAAGGAGAGGAGAGCCACGAAATTCATCATGCTTTGATCTTAAATTGAAGTATCATATTAGGTTTTACTTTATTTTATGTTGAAAAAGAAGTTCCATTGATTATATTACAAATCTATTTACTTTTGAAGTTAAGTTTTTTACTTGTCAATCGTATCTTTACTTTTCATGCAATTTAATATTCCGTATTTAAATTCTTGTCTTTTAATTATGTCTTCTACATCTACAATCATTATCATCATCACCACAATCATCATGAGCTAATCAATTCATGGGGCTTTACAAGTTGATTAGGTAAGTAGAAGAATTTACTACAAGTGTTATATGTTTTCCATGCTAGAAAGGTAATTATTTTATGATTGATCACAACACAAAGAATAGTTTTTGCTTTTTGTTCCTCATAATAAATAAAATAGAGATCTTTTTGCATGTGTAGACACTTTCGAGCCTCATACGATCGTTAACATATTTTGGCATCGAGAAACAGAAAATAGTTAACAATTAGCATAAAGAATTGTAATTTACTACTTGCATGACGGCATCGAGATGAGAGGTATTGGGTTTTGAATACTTCTTGAGGTCGAGTTCCTAGGTCGAGAGCAAGGGAACTCAATACCAATTATTGCTTTGTCTATGAGTTATAGTTGGATGCATGGGAAACAAACATGAGTAGTTAATTTAGATATTTACCTATGACACGAAGTAATACCCCACTTTTCCTTCCATATTCACAACCTTTATTTTTTATTACTTGCTTTACTTTACTTGCATTTATATTATTTTATTTATAATTACTTTCAATCAATCAAACTCCTACAATTCATCAATCCATTCATAAACGACATCATCCTTCATCTTTGTTTCCTGTTTGTAGCTAAGTACCCAATTTTTGGGTGAGTGGATTCGATACCCCGATACTTGCCTCTACACTAGTTTTAGGATTAGTTTAGTTGTTAGAATCATTAAGGGAATTATTTAAGTAGTGCTGGTAGAATTAACACGTTTCTGCAGCTTTACCAACCACTGCTGATTTGACAGTAATAACAAAAAATCGTCAAATAAAATTGGCGTCGTTGCCGCTCTAAGAAGATCCAAGGTTTACAAACGAAAATCAACCAACTCAAGCCCGTTGGCCTGCCCTTGAAATAGATAAAAAAAAAATTTTAAAAATTACAAAAAATTCCGGTTTCTGTCCAACTCGCCCGGGGCGACATGCCAAGCCTAGCCAACTCTAGTAATGTCACTTCTAGCTCGAGTAACCCGATAGTTGACGTTGAAAATCCACCTAGTAACATTCATGCGGATAATGTGTCTACTTTTCCAAAAGATAATTCTACTTCTAAAAACAATGAGAAAGATAAAGAAAAAGAAAAAGAAGTAATAAGATACATACCTAAAGTCCTTTATCCACATAGACTTTTAGGTCCCGACAAAGAAGAACAATTTAATGAGATAAAAGAAATTTTTAAAAATATACACATTAATACCTTTTCTCACCGCTCTTAGAAATATGCCTCAACACGCAAAATACTTGAAAGAGTTATGCACCGTTAAAAAGCGAACTAATATTCCTAAGGAAGCGTTTTTCACCGAGCAATTGCCTTCTTTTGTCGAACAAAATGGAATAGTAAAATACAAAGATCCGGGGAGACCAACAATAACTTGCACACTAGGTGATGGATTTCAAGGTACGACACTCTTAGATTTAGGAGCTACTGTGAACTTACTCCCTTACTATTTGTACAAAAAACTTGGCTTAAAAGAGATAAAACCGACGAGGATGTCGCTTCAATTAGCCGATCGTAGTGTTAAATATCCACGGGGAGTCGTGGAGGATGTTTTGGTTAAGGTTGAAGATTTCTACTATCCCGTTGATTTTGTAATCCTTGATAATCAACACTCTATAGATGTTTCTACACCAATTATATTAGGTAGACCTTTCTTAGCTACGGATTATGCCTTAATAAATTGTAGAAACGGATCGATGCTCTTAACTTTTGGAAATCTAAAGAAAGAAGTAAACATTTTTAAGATGATACAACAACCTCTAGATACATCCCAATCGGAATAAGTCTACAACATACAAGATTATAATTGGGAATTTATCGACGAAGATGTGGTTAGAACTTGTAATGAGTTCACACATCTTAATAATAATGTTGAAAACATCTCTTATATCCAAAATAAAGAAGATAATAATTCTCTAGAAGTTTGTGAGGTGGAAACCGAGCCAAGTGAAACTTTGATTCCCATGCAACCAAGTGTAGAACTTAAACCCTTACCTTCGGAACTTAAATATGTACATTTAGACAAGGAGGGTAAATATCCTATTATAATATCATCTAGCCTATTACCCGAGCAAGAAAAAAAATTAATCGATGTTATTCAAAAACATCGCTCGATAATTGAGTGGTCGCTTGATGACATAAAAGGTATTGACCCCGAGGTTTGCTCTCATCATATCTACTTATAAGAGAACGCTAAAACTTCAAGAGAACCTCAAAGACGTCTAAATCCCATAATGCAAGATGTGGTAAGGAGTGAAATTCTTAAGTTACTTGATGCTGGAATAATCTATCCTATCTCCGATAGTAAATGGGTTAGTCCAATACATGTGGTTCCTAAGAAAGCCGGTTTCACCATTTTGAAAGATGAAGAGGATAAGTTAATCACAATAAGAGCACCAACCAAGTGGAGAGTGTATATCGATTATAGGCGTCTAAATCTTGTCACTAGAAAGGATCACTTTCCTTTACCTTTTATGGACCAAATGTTGGAAAGATTGGCCGGACATTCTTTTTATTGTTTCTTAGATGGTTATTCGGGTTACAATCAAATTCCTATAGCTCCTATAGTGACATGGTTGAAAGATTCATGGAAGTGTTTAGGATTGATTTTTCTATATATGGAGAGTCGTTTGACCAATTTCTATCTAATCTTGAGAAAGTTTTCATTCGATGTGAAGAAAAGAATTTAGTCGAATTGGGAAAAATGTCATTTTATGGTCACTAAGGGAATAGTCCTTGGACATGTCATCACACCAAAAGGAATTGAAGTTGATGAAGCTAAGCTATTCGTTATATCCTCCCTTCCAATTCCAAAAGCAATTAGAGACATTAGAGCTTTTCATGGCCATGCCGGTTTTTATCGTAGGTTTATTAAGGATTTTTTCAAAATAGCCCGCCCGCTCACTAATCTCTTGACAAAAGACACACCTTTTGAGTTTAACGAGGAATGTGTGTCATCTTTTGAGCAATTAAAAACCTCCTCAACCTCCGCTCCAACAATCCAACCTCCGGATTGGTCTCTTCCGTTTAAATTGATGTGTGATGCTTCGGACTATGCCGTTGGTGCCGTTTTGGGACAAAGGAAAAACAATGTGCCTAGTGTAATTTATTATGCTAGTAAGACGTTAAATGATGCTTAGCGTAACTATACAACAACCGAAAAGGAAATGTTGGTTGTTTTTTTCTTAGAGAAGTTTAGACAATACTTAATCGTTTCCCAAACCACTATATTCACGGATAATGCCGCTTTAAAGTATCTTCTATCGAAAAAGGAAACTAAGCAAAGGTTAATAAAATGGGTGTTACTCTTGCAAGAACTCTCTTTAGAAATAAAGGACAAGAAAGGATGTGAAAATGTGGTAGCCGATCATCTTTCTAGGCTAACTTTGAAAAGGGAGAAAAAAGTGAGATAAGTGACACTTTTCCGGATGAAAATATTTTCTATCTTAGAAACTCCATGATATGCGGACATAGTTAACTATCTTGTAACCGAGCATATACCTACCCATTGGAGTAAGTACGAAAGAGAAAGATTCAAATCTAAGATAAAATATTACTTTTGGGATGAGCCATACTTGTTTAAATATTGTCCGGACCAAATAATTCGAAAATCTGTACCAAATTGGGAACAAGTTGATATTTTGACCTTTTGTCATGACCATGCATGTGGTGGACATTTTAGTGCAAATAAAACGGCGGCCAAAGTTTTACAAAGTGGATTTTATTGGCCAACGTTGTATCATGATGCTAATGTTTATTGCCGAAACTGCCACCGGTGTCAACAATTAGGTAAGATTTCAAAAAGGAATGAGATGCCACAAAAATAGATTTTGGTGGTTGACATTTTCGATGTTTTGGGCATTGATTTTATGGGACCGTTTCCCCCGTCCAAAGGTTTTATATACATCCTAGTCGCGGTAGACTATGTTTCAAAATGGATTGAAACTATCCCAACTAAGAAAAATAACAAAAAGGTGGTAACACATTTTTTGAGAGAAAATATTTTTTCTAGGTTTGGGGTGCCCAAAGCCATCATTAGTGACCAAGGATCACATTTTTGTAACAAGTCTTTTGAGAATCTATGTGAAAGATATGGTATCACACATAGAATACCTACACCTTATCATTCACAAACTTCGGGGCAAGTTGAGGTATCCAATAGAGAAATTAAGCATATTTTAGAAAAAACTGTGAACCCCGACAGAAGTGATTGGAGTGACCGTATTTTAGAATAGCTACACCTTATCATCCACAAACTTCGGGGCAAGTTGAGGTATCCAATAGAGAAATTAAGCATATTTTAGAAAAAACGGTGAACCCCGATAGTTACACAGACTCGCCTCACGCAACATCGTTTGTCTTCCAACTCGCCTCACGCAACATCCTTTGTCTTCCAAGTCGCTCGACGCGAGTTACACAGAATCATGTTTTTTCTGACATATTTTCTCTTTTCTTCATTTCCATATCTTTTTCCCAACAAATCTCAATGGCTTTGGTCACAATCAATGGTGAAAGGAAGGTTTTGCCAGAGAAGTCCTATAGAAAGGTCATGAAGGACCCCATGTGCAAACAATTTTTTCGTAAGGAAATACCCACACGGTGATGGAAGGAGCTTCTTTGCCGCAAGGCCGACCGATGGCATCCAACTGTCGTAGATATCTTCTACGACAAGTTAGAGAGGGTGAATGATGACGACTTGTTCATCTCCTACGCCAGAGGTGAGTATTTTCTTGATCATGACACCATCCGTAAAGCCCTAAACATTCCCATAATCCAAAACCCCCATCTTCAAACCCCCATTCATGATATCACCCATATCACACCACTCATAAACATTGAGGGAAGGGTCAAGAGTGGTTCTTCTGGTATAGACTTCAATTCCCTCCGCCGGAATCAAGCCATGGTAGTATATTGGCTTGGTTCAAACATCCTTGGCACCACCAAGCCAACGGACGTCACCCGTCTCATTGCCCACATCCTTTGGCAACAACAAACAAAAAACCGTAGTTTTTGAATCATCCGCCAACTCTACAACACCCTTACAAACTCCAAGCTCAAGTACACAAAAGCCGTCCTCCTGGTACTCATTACAAAGATTTGGACCCGGGTATGGAAGCTTCCATTGCCCAAGGAAACTCCATTGGTCTAGAGTGGATGCATGTCTCGAATGCCATGAAGTTTAGTTGTGTGAGGCTGCTATTGTTTGAGGGTGATATGGAGGAGGCAATAAGGGAACGCCAACGGCAAGGCGTGCAAGCGGATGGGCAGAATCCGTTGGAGCACTCACGACTCAATGGGATCAATGATCCCAACGCCATTGGTAGAGTCCTCATGACGGCGATGGCTCATATGCTCACAAGCGTCACTCAACAATTCCAAACGCTCAATGAATGGATTGACCAACTGGATATGGATGTGACGGACCTTAAGGAGCATCTCATGGGACCTACACCAATGCCCGAGGTCGAGGAAAGCGAAGGGCCAACCTCAAGTGAGGATGAGGAGAATGAAGATGAGGATAGTGATGAGTAGTAGTAATAGTAATAAGTTTGTTTTATGATAATCGAGTCTAAGAGCGAGTCTAATTAAGTTTTATTTTCCCTTTATGATCAAGTATGTTTATTTTCATTTGTATGTTGCAAAACTTCGTTTTTATGTACTCAAAGGATGAAATATTAATGAAATGAAATTTTGTGTATAAAGTGTGTTTTTAGCATTTTAAGTCATTTTACATTCCCGCACACTCCTTTACTTGTTTAAGCGCAATCATTCTATTTGGGGGTGAAAAATGACCTAGTGCTATGAAATGCATGTGTACAAAGTTGAAGATTCCATGAAAAATCGGATAAAACCCTAAAAACCATAAAAACCCTAATTTGGGTCAAATACATGTTGGACTAGGTTTTGGACACAAATTTTCGTTTCTAGAAGTATTAATACACTTATAAATAGGTTTTGAAGTATTTTGGATGACCTAGAACACTCCAAAGGCAGTTTGGACTTAAACTTGGAGTTTTAGACAAAATTGAATTCTAAACCAAATCGAAATCCAAAACCACAAGTCTATAAGTATAGGATGACCTAAAACCATCCAACCTATCTTAGAATAAGTTGTTTGAGATATACAAAGCATGAGAAATCAAAAAAATTGAAGAAATTTTTTTTTGCATGTACTGACTAACTCGCGCCACGCGAGTAGGGTAACTCTGCTAGCTCGCCCCACGCGAGTTTTACAGAAACCTCAAATTTTTTTTCCAGATTTTTACAGGTTTTTCCGGCATTGCAGGTACGTACTCCAAATCTTCTTCTTAGTGCTTCAATACTTGTTTTAAGTTGTTTAGACTAGAATATCATGGATACAATCATAGATATCTCTTACCTTGACACAAGAGAAAAACGTCTACTCCGTTGTGCTAAAATAATTGAATTTCTTGATGAACATCCGGAATTCAAACCCCCGGTTTGTAGACATGTTATGTATTGGAACATTGTTCCCGAACATGGCTATATGGACTTAATGAATTCTCCATGGGGGAGTTACTTCTTTGAAAAACTTAGCAAGATAGAATGGACAAATCTCTTGTTTTCCGGTAATGAGATTTATTCACCAACTTTTGTTAGAGAATTTTATCGGAATATTGAAATAGTACATAGTGAAGAAAAACATGGATTTTATGTTAGAATGCATGGAAATATCTTATTTGTATGCCCGGGTATGATTTGTCAGTCTTTAGGTATACCACACACTTTTTATAAAAATTACAATTATATGATGGAAAAGTGGTATAACTCCAACAAACCCGTATATGATGTGCTTAAATTTTCTCAGATTTTATCACCATGTGTAGAAGGTAATAGTGGAACCTTAAACACAAGTCAATTTTGTAATAATCAGGTTCTCGTTTTGATATGGATGGCAACTAATATCTTTTTGGTTATATTGATGATAACATGTGCCAACTTTTATATGAATTGCAAAATAATGAACCTTTAGACTTATTAATACAATTCTTGATGTTATCCTTTTAAATAGAGCTTTATGTGTGCTCCCGGGCACCATCACTAAGATGGTTGCCTTCTTTCGACCTGAATGGTTGGAAGGCTATGTAGATTGGGTCCTGATAAGACCCACGACACCTCTACACCGTTGTTTGAGAATAGCTAGACCTATAAGCTATTTCCCAGGTATCATACATAAATGGAGAATGAGATGTCTCACTATTCCCCATGCACCAACCAATGACTCGGATCTCTTAAGCCACCTTCCCGAATATAGTAAAAAATTGTGGACTTTCATGTTCGGATATATAGATGAACAGGAAGGTGTAGTAGTTGATCATGTTGGAGAACCAATAAATCCTCCAGCATTTAGAATGAAACTAAACTACATTAGCAACTATGTGATCAACAAAATGGATTTTCCTTGGTATTTTGATTGGTATGATCCTTCCGAGGACGAATGGGACTATAATTCTGAAAATGACTCTTTAAGTTGTGGAAGTAGTGATTCGAACATATGAGTTTGCAACATATGATTAGTTTCATGCATCATACATCATATTTATCTTTGTTACTCACTTTTGTTCTATCTCTTGTAGGTAAGGACTAAGCACACACACGTGCATATCATTCATCGTACATACACATATTTGCACACACACACACACTATAGCTTTTGTACATCACTATGGCAACTTGGTTCGAAATACCAAAGGAGCTTCGGAAAGAGATAATCAACAAAGTAGCCGAAAAGGAAAGTAAAAGACTCGATCTTAAGCTCCAAAGGTTTGCTTATGGAGTGTACATATCGATAGATGGTAATGTATAAAAGCACGGTGTTAGGAATCTGACCATAAAAGACCTCCATTGCATGCATCATTCATAAAAAAAAAAAATTGTTTTGGTCGTTGTAGTATACTAACCTTGCAGGAAAAATTCTTTCAAAAATGGAGACAAGCCTTATACAAAAGAGGATAAGGACTTGTGCCAAGCATGAGGTAATATCATACCTTTAAAATTATCATATATGTCACATAGAGGACTATGCACATATCTTGTTTGGGGGTGGGGTATTATATTACCTAGCTTGACATTTTCCATATTCTATTTACGACTATGACAAGGTTTACAAAAATATTTGTTTTAAAAAAAATAGATTTGGTGATTTTCAATGATAAGAATAGATCTTTAATTATCATGATTAGGAATTGCTTATATTTGATGTCAAGAGCATGTTTTATTACTTAACATAGATTTCATTCATTAAAACATTAACTAGCTTATTTTAAGTTGAGATTGATTGATCATCTAGGAAACCCCAAAAATAGTGTGGAGATTAATGTTAACCCAAGTGAGATTTGAGCCTTTCTTTCTTTGGAGTGTATTTACGTACATCCGAGCCCGAGGGACCCACTTCTTGCTAAATTTTTGAGTTCGTTCTTAGTCACTTCATTTTATTTTCTAGTTGATCACGAGGATGAAATCAAGTGGGTGTAATATATACTTAGGTTTTGTAGTTTATCTCATGACGATTTCACAACATATTTACCTTGAAAATGATTTTGAACATTAGAAAACCAAAATAGCCTTTTTAGCCCACCTATTTCATTTATCCAATTAGGAGCCCCTTTGAGCCTTTAGCCTTTTCTTTGTTAGCCAAACATCCTTACCCAACTCCCATTCGGAGTATATCCCCATATTATTTTTCCATTACCTATTTTGCCGAAAATGTCAAGGATGACAAGTTTTACAAGGAAAAGAGAACAAAGTGTCTCCAAGCTAGAAAAGAAGCTTATTATACATATCAAAAAGTTTGAAGATATAGTTTTTGCATACTAGTCTCTCCTCTTGAACAAGAAAAATACAAAAAGAAAAAGAAAAGAAAAGTTGAATAGAAAATTGAAAAAGTGAAGAAGTTCCCCAAGTTACAAATCAAAGTGAAGTTTTGAAGACCTTTAATATTTTTCGGTATTTCATAAAAATCCTTTTATCCCTTTTCACTAGCCAATACCTAAGCCAAGTTACAACCTATTTATGTTCAATTGATTTAAGGTTATATGTGGTGAAAAGTGGCGAGCAAATGAGAAAATGCTAAGGTGAAATACCCGACATCCTTGTATGTGATCAACATTCCATTCCTAAGAGACTAACTCATACAATGTCCATTCTTTTCTTAATGTATTATGCAATGTGTGAAACGTCCTCTTTTATTTCCATTCCTCACATATGTGGTGCATATGCATTATTTCACTTTTATAAGTTATGTCAAGGTGATTAGTGAATTATCTCTATCTTGAGAAATAACGCATAGTCTTATATGTTGGTGTTGATTATATTAATGGATTATGTAAGCATGAACTCATTATGTTAAAAGAAGGTTTACTCTTTGAATTTGTTCATCATCATCTCTTCCTTTGAAGTTTGTGGGTATCTTCCTTGGAAAACCCTCATGAGGCTACAACTCGTCCTATCAGGGATTCCTATAGGTTTAAGGCCTTATTGCATATGGTAAATGCACGTACATTGCCTACGAAAAGGTAAATATCTTATTTTTAAATGAATTTCTTTCTCGCCCTTATGCTTTTTGTTTCACTTTCTTGCTTGGGGACAAGCAAAGTGTTGTTTGGGGGTGTTTGATAAGCGTTCAAAACTGTAAATATATCCCCTTAACTCATATATATTTGTCTCAAGTTATGATATAAAGTGATATGATATGCTTGGTGTTGTTAGAATTACGTGTTTGTAGGTGCATTTCGCCCGAAAAAGCTAAAAGGAAGCAAAATACGGTAAAAAAGCAATTTCAAGCAGCCAACTTGACACAATTAAACGAAAGGGCTAGAGAGCTCGGATTTTGAAGCACAAATAGGCATTGGGAAGCTCTCACTTCCTACTTCAAGACTATCAAGATAGATCACAGAAAACAGAGATGGAATCAGGACAAAAAGACTCATAAAAACCGTCTAGACCCAGTTTCTGAAGACAGGTTTTGGGCCTCTTGGGCTTTTTGGAAGACGAGTTTATAGAAGGAAATTGGACCTAATATTTTGACTGAGTCTTCCATGTGATTTGACCAAGATCTTCACCTAATTACAGCTCCAGAAGCTTCATACAAGTTATTTAACAAAATACAAACTCTTTTCTAGCAATTTTCAAGGAGTTCTAGGGTTAGAAGGATTCCTCCCTATATTAGGAGAGGAGAGCCACAAAATTCATTATGCTTTGATCTTAAATTGAAGTATCAGTAGGGTTTTACATTATTTTATGTTGAAGAAAAAGTTCCATTTATTTTAATACAAGTCTATTTACTTTTCAAGTTCGAATTCTTTATTTATCTATCGTATCTTTACTTTTCATGCAATTTAATCTTTTGTCTTTACATTCTTGTCTTTTAATTATGTCTTTTATTTTCACAACCATTATCATCATCACCACAATCTTCATGAGCTAATCGATTCATGGGGTTTTACAAGTAGATTAGGTAAGTAGAAGAATTTACTACAAGTGTTCCGTGTTTGCCATCCTTGAAAGGTTATTATTTTATGATTGATCACGTAGAATAATTTTTGCTCTTTGTTCTTCTTAATTAATAAAAGAGAGATCTTTTTGCATATGTAGAGACTTTCGAGCCTCATATGCCCGTTAACATATCTTGGCATCGAGAGAGAGAATGTAGTTAGCAAATAGTATAAAGAGTTGTAATCCACTACTTGCATGACGGCATCGAAATGATAGGTACTGGGTCTTGAATACTTCTTGAGGTCGAGTTCCTGGGTCGAGAGCAAGGGAACTCACTACCAATTATTGTTTGTCTATGAGTTTATAGTTGGATGCATGGGAAACAAACACGAGTAGTTAATTTGGACACTTACCTATGAAACGAAGTGATACCCCGCTTTTCTCTCCATATTCACAATCCTTATTTTATCTTGCTTGCTTTGTTTTATTTGCATTTTCTTTACTTCAATCATAATTACTCTCAATCAATCAAATTCCTACACCTAATCATTATTCATCAATCCCTTCATAAATGACATCATCCTTCTTCGTTGTTTCATGTTTGTAGCCAAGTACCCAATTCTTGGAAAGAGTGGATTCGATACCCCGATACTTACCTCTACACTAGTTCTAGGATTAGTTTGGTTGTTAGAATCACAAAGGGATTTATTTATTTGATACTTATAGTAGTGCTAGTAGATTTAACTTGTTTTTGCAGCTTGGTTTGCTAGCACTGCTAAAAGGTTGACGGGAGGCACTGCTAAGCACAAATCCCGTCAACATCACCGACCACTTTCATTGATGTTCACTCAAACTTATCATGCTTCTGAACTCATAGATCAAGGTGTTCACACAAGAAGATACACCAACTATACCAAGGACATAATGTGAATACATTAGCAATAAGAGTAACCCTTTCACATCATGGAGAGACCAGGCATATGTTTGGATTCACTTTAAGCTCATGATTTTTTGTTACTGGAAACACTTAAGATTGAACGTGAAGCACTAAAAATATATGTAAGAAATACAACCAAGGAAGTAGAACTTACATATTGGCATCGCACTACTTGTCTCAACAAATAACTGCCTACGTACCCCAAACTAGGATATGCAGAGGGTATATGGGATTAGACGCCTCGTAGTTCGGTTAGAGGGTCCACCTGGCTCTAGGTGCAGGAAGGAATACTCAGGTGTTGTTCGATGTAAGACTTTGGCACAGATCGATCATATTTACTCATAGCAATGTGAAGGCTCTCATCAACCATGTTGCAAGGAAGTTCATCTGAGATACCTGAGACATCCAAACCTGGATGAGTGTACATTCATTCTGAGATTGAGAGAATGATACTTAATTAGATGACTGACTTCCGGATGTAGAGTTAGACAGAACAGTTTTCCATTGGGAGGCCATTCGCTTTAGTTCAATCTTCAAGTGATCATTTTCTCCTTTAAGTCTTGCTAGTTCACCTGTAAGCACATCAATCATGAGGTATGCTTTTTCTCGATCATCCAGTACTCTAGCAAGTTCTTCCAAAAGGTCCTTATGCTTGACTTTAATTTGACTAAGTTGTTTGGACAAGTCATATCACTCTCGATGCGCTCTTCCATTGTGGTAGCCACCTTCCACTTTACTTTCTCCAGCATAGTAGTCATCTTCTGAGAATTTTGACTCTACTTCCTTTCCTTTACTAGAGATTTTAGCCATGAGTGCTATCCAAGTAGAGGTATTCCTGTCATCCTTGCTAAGTGAAGTGTCAAGACTCCCAAGATGTACAACATGTGTGTCAGCTGAGCTGATAAAATGTGGTCAGCTTCTTTGGTCGCCATACTTTAATGGCTTTCTTTGTAGAGGACTTGCTGACTAGGAATTCAAGATCTTTTCTTTTGGCTTCAAGTGAAGCCACTGTCCCCCTCAGTTCAGACTCTCTGTAAATCTTTTTGTTGGCTGGTCTCTTCCTGCAGAATCTCTGTATATGTCCAGGCTGACCACATAAGTAACAAGTTCAAACTTTACGTTGTTGAATCATGCTTTGTCTTGCTGTACGAGGTTGTATCTCTTTGGCAGCTCTGATGCCTAGTCCGGTCTTGTCATGAGGACTCCTGGACACCATAAGAAGATGGTCCAGATCCAATGTCTCAGAGGTTGAAGTAGACTTCTCTTCTTTTTAGATATCTCCATTCTCATCAACTCTAGAGATAGGTTCTCTTTCCCATCAAACATAGACTGGATTGAAGACTTGATCTTGTAGTTGCTCTTTATCCCCTTGAAGAACTTGGCACATGTCATTCAGATCATTGACTTTTAGCCCTGCTTATTTCAAGTTTCTTTCCCACTTTTTTATATTCTTTATAAAGTTCATTGTAGGACGACTAGAGATCTCCATCCTCAGAGTCACATTCAGAGTCACTATCTTCACATTTCCGACCTGTGGTCTCACACTTAGGCTGAGAAGGTGAGATAGCCATCAAAGCTCTCTTGGAGGTGCAGTCCTTATCATCTGACGAGTCAAAGTCACTCTCTGTATCTGAATCTAAACCTGTTGTAGCATTCATGGCCTTGTGTCTGGAGGTGCTGTTGGGACACATTGTATATATGTGCCCAATTCCTCCAAATGTATAACATTTCTTATCATCAGAGGTTTCCCTTTCTTTTTCTCAAACTTTGATGCATTCTTGTCGCTTGTGGGGAATGATGTAGAATGGTTTCTCATGAAGTTCTTTCCTTTCCTGTACATCTTACCCATTCTCTTTACCATCAAAGCAAGATCATCATCAGAGTCATTAGAAATAGTAGATTTAAAAGCTATAGATTTTTCAGGTTTTGAGCTGTTGGACTTAGAGGCTCGAGGAGCTATCTTGAGCTCAAAAGTTTGTATGGAACCAACAAGCTCTTTCAGGTTAAGTTTACAAACATCCTTCGCTTCCTCTATGGCAGTTACTTTCAGATCAAACTTATCAGGAAGAGAGCGAAAGATCTTGTGGACAATCACAGAATCATCGACTTCTTGACCAATACCCCACATAGAGTTAGTGCAATTTTAAAGTCTCAACCAGAAATCTCCAAAGGTTCATTGCTCTCCATTATCATACGCTCAAATTGGCTTGTGAGCATTTGGAGCTTAGAGTCTTTCACTTGTTAAGTGCCCTAATGAGAAAGCTCCAAAATATCCCAAGCCGCTATGGCGGTTTCACAAGTTATAATAGATTTGAACTCCTCAGGGGAAATTCCACAATTAATAGCATTCAGGGCCCGAGCATTATCATGCTCAAGATCCTTTTTTGCTTGTGATCAAGTGTCAATGGGAGCAACAAAGGTCTTGGTCACACCACCTACTGTGGAGGTGATGGTGGGCTCTATATAACCATTTTCTATAACATAGCAGCATTTTGGGTCCAAGGACTTAAGAAAGATTCTCATCCTTGACTTCCAGAAGGAATAATTCTTTCTGTCAAAGAGAGAAGGTTTGTTCACAGCGCTACCCTCAGTGGTGGACATCATAATGTGGATCTTTTATTCAGATTTCGAAACCTTTTGTGAGCAACCTGCTCTGATACCAATTGAGAAATCTACATAATGGTGTCTAACTGAGTAGAGGGGGTGAATAGTCCCATTTTTAAAAAAATCTACAACTATGTGATGCTCAAAGCAGATAACATGTAAAACAAATAGCAACAACAAGATAAGCAGATACTCAAGATCTACAACTAACAAACAATCATATAGAGATGTACAGACAAAGATGGTATGCAAGGTCAAGATTTGTAGTTTTCTATCCCTACTACAACTCATAAACAAGCTTTCTAGTCCTTGGGGTTGTGTCTCCTTGAGATTGAGCACTTAAACAAATACTCAACTCTAAGAATACAAACACCTTATTGAAGTTACTAGTTGTTAAGAACTTCTTGAGGTGGGTAGAGAAAGAGGCACTCCCACCTTCCGGTTCAAAGTCAACTAACTAGAACCAAGATAATGTTGTAGAGATTTAAAGTACAAACTAAGACATGAAAAGAAAACATAAGGCAAGGAAGCAAACCATAAGACACAAGATCTATAGTGGTTCGGCATAATGCCTACATTCACTCTTCAAGCCGCCACCATTGCATTAAGATGATCTAAAGTGAAGGCACACCTCCTTAAATCAAGATGTAGAACACTCAAATCTCACACCTTTAGTGTGATTGTGTTTCTCTTTGTTCACCTTTTATGGCTCACTCTAGAGAAATCAAGAGTTGATTCTCTTTACAAATCACTCACTCACTAATGGGTTTAGAAGAATTAGATCTTTTGAGTGATTTGGGATGGATTTGATGAAACTTGTAGAAATAGAGCTTCAATGGTGGTAGTTGTTCTTTGCTTCAAGTTTGCTCAAAATCCTCAAGAGTTTCTTGGGGATCTCTTGCCTTTCAAAAGTGTGATAGATTTGTTGGTCAAACTTAGTTGACCAAAAAATAGCTTTGGAGAAGTGGGCCAGAACATATATAACTGTGACAAGGCCCAAAGGTGGATTCAGCACGTCAATCAGTCGACTGATGCCCAATCAGCAAATTCCTATTTTCTTTGTCAGTCGACTGAAGACTAACAGTCAAATGAACCACAAATGATCAGTCGACGTAAGGCTTAATGCTCTTAATTCCTTCATCAGTCGACTGATGAGTAATAACACATTGCCTTGATTTTTAGCTCCCGGATGTTGTCACTCGCGTCAAGTCTTGAGGTCTTCAGCTCCGAAGCTTTACGGGCACACTCCAAACAAGACTTAGGATGGTTACAAGGACTCGTTACATACATTACATGTGAAACGACCGTTTCGTTCTCTTTTGTCACAATTCACAAGATATTACATTTATAAGTGATACTGTAGTCAGCAAGCATGATTAGAGCCATAACATTTGTGTACATCCGTTATCTGCTACAACATACTTCGCTTCCCCGGTAGACAATGAAATGCAAGTATGATTCTTACAATACCATGCAACTGGGCAATTCTCAAAGTAAATGCAAGCTCTACTTGTACTCTTTCTATCTTCTACATACCATGCCCTGCGACATCTGTGTAGGAAGTGATTCTACAATAACCAGCTACATCTGTAGAAATCTCAAAGGGATACCATAAACCCAAGCCAAGTCTCCCACGCACATATCTAATTTTTCTCTTAGCTGCAACAATGTGAGACTCCTTGGGTTTAGCCTTATATAAAGCACAAACGCCTACACTATGGGCAATGCCTGGTCTACTAGCTGTAAGGTAGAGTAACCTCTCAATCATGCTTCAATAGTAGGTAACATTAACATCCTTACCATTCTAATCCTTTGAAATCTTGCAATCTTTAATCATAGGTAATCTTGGCTGGACTAGCAGAATCAAGATTAAACTTCTAACATAAATCTCTATCATACTTAGTCTGACTAATGAATAATCTGCTATATGTTTGATTGAATTGCAGACCCAAGAAAAAGTTTAGACTTCCTTCCATACTCATTTCAAATTCATTTTTCATGAGTTCAGTGAATTCATTGACCAACTTCTGATTTGTCGCTCCGAAGACCAGGTCATCGACATAGACTTGAACCACAATAACATTTTTGTTATCTCTCCTTATGAACAATGTCTTGTCTATACTGCCACGAGAGTAACCAACTGAGATCAGGAAAGTAGAAAGTCTTGCATACCAAGCCCTAGGTGCCTACTTCAATCCGTACAAGGCTTTCTTCAGCTTGTACATATGGTTTGGGTATCGGTGGTCTTCAAACCTTAGGCTACTTAACATATACCTGCTCATTAATGACTCCATCTAGAAATGCACTTTTGTTTCTCACAATTACCCTTTTCTCATCTACTTTTTTTTTTTTTTTTGAATGGCAAGCGGGGTTGTTGCAGGAGACCCCTACTCCGTTCCATTAAATAAAAGCTGGTTACATTCTCAAATAGACCTTGCCTATGGCATCATTAAATACAATTTTCCTAATGTCCTCAGAGAAAGAGCTAGGTATGATATCAATTGACATTACAGTAGGAATATTAGCTGCTAAGGCATCGGCCAACTGATTGGCTTCTCTGTATATGTGTTTTAGATCAAAGACCTCCAATGTTGCTGTCATAGACCTCAGGCTTTGTAACATGTGGTATGCCTGCCAAGGGGGTGTGCTGTTCTGATTCATGAAGCTAACAACATTAGTAGAATCAGTTTGTGCCTTGAGTCTTGTAATACCCTTCTCTCTTGCTAATCTGACCCCTTGGTTAAGTCCTTCCAACTCTATCATGGCAATGCTTTTATATCTTGACTTCCCTGCTCTTGCATGTAGCACCCCACCTTCATGGTCTCGTATCACAGCTGACCAGCCTCCCAACCCTCCTACAAGTGTTCCATCAGTGTTAAGAACATGGTCCCCTTGTTCTGGTCTTTCCCAAGTGCATTGCTTCTGGGTTCTCTCTTTCACACCAATATTAAGGTTCCAAGTCTGGATAATGTGGTCTCTGTCAGGTCCTAGGTCCATACTGACTTGTAACGAGTGCAACTTGATCTTAACATCTGTAATAATGAGCCTGCCAATCTGTGCTGGTGGAGTATGCTTGCCATTAAATATTCTTCCATTTCTCTCCTTCCATACCCAATATACATATGCATTAAAGGCAAGCCTAAGTGCATCCTTACTAATTCCCTTGCCATGTACCTTAGTGAGCAGCCATTGTATTTCATCATGCCAATCTCCAGCTCTAGTCCTGCTGTAGCCTGCCATCTTTAGCACCATATCCCACACAAAGCTTGAATAAGAGCATGCATAGAAGAGGTGTTCATGTGTTTCTGAATGTTGCCTGCAAAGGATACATGTATCTACTTGTACAACACCAAACTGTTTGAGCTTGTCAAGTGTTTTTAGTCCATCCTTCAATGCCAGCCACGTAATGAATGAGTGTCTTGGGATCCTATTAGAGAACCATACCAAGTAATGCCAAGATATTGGTACCTTAGTCTTCCTTAGTTGCTCATAAGTGTCTTTTAGGCAGTACCTCCCACTGGTAGAAGCTGTCCACACTACAATGTCCTCACCTTCTCCCACTTCCACTTCATGCAATCTGTGTTCTATCTCAGCAATATGAATTCTTAAGTGTTGTGGGACTTGCCATCTGCCCTCATTAAGCACTGTTGCAACT
>JABWDY010009036.1:0-11456 GCA_013358455.1 Thalictrum thalictroides | reverse complement strand
GCTAATCGATTCATGGGGTTTTACTAGTGGATTAGGTAAGTAGAAGAATTTGCTACAAGTGTTTCATGTTTGCTATGTTAGGAAGGTAACTGTTTTATGATTGATCCCCATAAGATAGTTTTTGCTCTTTGTTCTTCATAATAAATAAAAGAGAGATCTTTTTGCATGTGTAGAGACTTCCGAGCCTCATACTACCTTTAATTTATCTTGGCATCGAGAGAGAGAAGATAGTTATAACTTGTATAAAGAGAAGTGATTCACTACTTGCATGACGGCATCGAGATGAGAGGTACTGGGTCTTGAATACTTCTTGAGGTCGAGTTCCTGGGTCGAGAGCAAGGGAACTCCCCAAACCTAATTATTACTTGTCTAAGAGTTTATAGTTAGATGCATGGTAAACAAAAGCATGAGTAGTTAATTTGGAAACTTGCCTATGAAACAAAGTAATACCCCGTTTTTCTCTCCATATTCACAACCCTTTTATATTTCCTGTTTGCTTACTTTAGTTACATGTTCTTTGCTTCAATCATATCATATTCTCAATTAATCATCTCTACCATCAATCAATCCTTCCATAAACGATATCATTCATCGTTGTTTCTTGTCTGTAGTTAAAGTACCCAATTCTTGGAAAGAGTGGATTCGATACCTGATTACTTGCCTCTACACTAATTCTAGGATTGGTTTAGTTGTAAATTGAAGGTTTATAAATAGTATTTGACCCACAACAATATTTAGTAGTACTAGTAGAGCTAACTTGTTCTTGCAGATTGGGTTTGCTAGCACTGCTAAAGGTTTGACGGGAAGGCACTGCTGAAGGAATTCCCAAAAAACCGATTTGTCAATTGTCTCTGTAGTAATTGTACACAAACTCATGACATATTGTCTTGGATGTACCTCCTTGTGATGAATGCAGATTGGTTCTTGGACACCATAAGATGCATGAACTCCTTCATTATATTTGTGATCACCTTGGCAATACAATGTACAAAAGTGAGGAGGGGTTTGCAACCTTTGGCACAAGAGCAATATAAGTTGTGTTAACTTCTTTGAACATCTTCCTTGTCTTAAAGAATTCTGAATGGCTTTAACAAAGTCCCCTCCCATATTACTCTATGAAGCTTTAAAGAACTGAGAAGAGAAACCATCCCCTCTGGGGCTTTGTCTATATGTATGTCAGCTAGAGCCTGAGTTATTTCATTCCTGCTCACCTCTTCTATTAATTTGTTGCCCATGCCTTCCTAACCTCTTGTGTACAAGTATATCATTAAACATAAAAAACTCAATAGGGTTCATACTTACATGGCTATATAGATCTCTATAGTAGTCCACACATGTTGCACCAATGATCTCCATGTCTGTAATGACATTATCAAAACTGTCAAGCAAGCAAGAAATTTTATTTCTCATCCTTCTCTCCTTCATTGAACCAAAGAAGTAAGCTCTGTTATGATCTCCCATAGTGACTGTCAAATCACTAAACTTTTGCTTTTGCATAGATTCTTCTGCCATAGCCACTTTGACACATTCTTTGATGGCTATTATCTCCTATTGTATATATGTATTGTCCAAAGGGTATGTTTGTAACATGGTCTAGATTCTATCAACTTCACCTCTTGCTTCTTTCACTCTATCTGTCGCATTGCCAATTCTAAGCTTGTTCTTTTCTATATAAGGTTGTTTACACCTTATAGAACACTATAAATTTGTTTACAACTTCTAGAGCACTTGAAGATATTCATGGAGTTTCTAGAGCACTTATTAGCTTGCATACTTTTGTTATAGTACTTATAAGCATGCTCAAAATTATTCTAAAATGTTATAACCATGCATCAACACTTTAAAAACCATATAAGTTTGTTTACACCTTACAGAACAATATAAGATTGTTTGCAACTTCTAGAGCAAATAAATATTTTCAAAGACTTTCTAGAACACTTATTTTCTTGCATATATTTGTTAGAGGACTTATAAGCTTGCTCACAACAATTTAAAATTTCTATAAACTTGCATAAGGTTTTTTAAAAATATATAAGGTTGTTTACATCTTATAGAGCACGATATGCTTGTTTACAACTTCTAGAGCACTTAAAAATTTTTGTGGAGTTTCTAGAACACTTATTTGCTTGCATACTTTTGTTCGAGAACTTATAAGATTGCTACAACTATTTAAAATTGTTATAAGCTTGCATCAACTCTTTAAAAACTATATAAAGTTGTTTACACCTTATTGAGCACTATAAGCTTGTTTAAAACTTCTAGAGCACTAAATACTTTTCGTGGAGTTTCTAGAACATTTATTTGCATACAAACGTTTGTTAGAGCACTTATAAATTTGCTCACAACTATTTGAAATTGTTATAAGCTTGCATCAACTCTTTAAAAACTATATAAAGTTGTTTACACCTTATTGAGCAATATAAGCTTGTTTAAAAATTCTAGAGCACTAAATACTTTTCGTGGAGTTCTATTTAAAATTGTTATAAGCTTGCATCAACTCTTTAAAAACTATATAAAGTTGTTTACACCTTATTGAGCACTATAAGCTTGTTTAAAACTTCTAGAGCACTAAATACTTTTCGTGGAGTTTCTAGAACATTTATTTGCATACAAACGTTTGTTAGAGCACTTATAAATTTGCTCACAACTATTTGAAATTGTTATAAGCTTGCATCAACTCTTTAAAAACTATATAAAGTTGTTTACACCTTATTGAGCAATATAAGCTTGTTTAAAAATTCTAGAGCACTAAATACTTTTCGTGGAGTTCTATTTAAAATTGTTATAAGCTTGCATCAACTCTTTAAAAACTATATAAAGTTGTTTACACCTTATTGAGCACTATAAGCTTGTTTAAAACTTCTAGAACACTAAATACTTTTCGTGGAGTTTCTAGAACATTTATTTGCATACAAACATTTGTTAGAGCACTTATAAATTTGCTTACAACTATTTGAAATTGTTATAAGCTTGCATCAAGTTTTTAAAAAACCTTATAAGGTTGTTTACAACTTATATAGCACTATATGCTTGTTTAACACTTATTTTCTTGTATAATTTTGTTAGAGCAATTATAAGCTTGCTCAAACTATTTTAAAATGTTATAAGCTTGCATCAATTCTTTAAAAATCATATAAGGTTGTTTACACCTTGTAGAGCATTATAAGTTTGTTTGCAACTTCTAGAGCAATTAAAAATTTTCGTCTAGAAAACTTATTTGCTTGCATACATTTGTTAGAGCACTTATAAGCTTGCTCTTAACTATTTAAATTTTTTATTACTTGCATCATGTTTTCAAAAAGTGTAATTTCTCAAAAAAGCCCCAACATTGGGTGCACCTTCCTGAATAGCCCCTTGCCAGGTGCATTCTTCTCAAACAGCCCCTCTGACCACCTATTTAGAATTCTTAGGACTGTTTTTCCCCTATATATGTTTGTATAGGTCTGTTGTACTATGCAATAGCTTTCAATGTCAAAGAAGTTTTGTTTGTGGGGTAGGTGAGATTCTCTCTCATCATTTAATACTATTACAATGATATCCAGAATATATATCCTCTAAAACTATTTGGTGTTTCCTCTAAACTGAATAAGGCAAATATGCAAAAAGGCAGGAAACTATGGGTACTGATAAAAGCAAGGAAACTATGGGATACCTTAAAAACACAGGTCACCATCTTCTTCTACTAATGTTCTTCCACTATACCTTACACACAAATTCCATGTCTTCTATTTGTGGGTGATTCTTCAGAAATCATAACTTGTTCAGATTTTAAAAAAGTGAATTCAATTAGGGTTCAACTAATATGTCAAAGATAAAAAGAAAATCTAAGGCTCTAATGGTGAAGGAGGAGCAGTTCAACACAAAAAGGAGTATGTGTTATTCAAGTTCATTTCATTTTTTAGGATAAACAGTTGTTGTAAGTCGAAACCACAACATTCATAAAGATGGTATCCAGGTGGTTTATGTTATGGTAGCTCTTTAAATATACCATCTTTAATAAACCTTAACATTCATAAAGATGGTATCTTTATGGAAAATGAGATATCAGATGATATCTCTACCAAACTATAACCTTCTCATAAAGATGGCATCTTTAATAAATGTCATATTTGTGGTGTTTTATTTCTGTGGTCTTTCACTTTCTAAAATAACCTTAGAGATTAAAGGATACGTATCTGCAATATAGAGGCTAGGGTATAGTGTATTAGAAGGGAATATTAATGGTGTTTTATTTTTGTGGTTTTCTAAAATAACCTTAGAAATTAAAAGATAGATGGTAGAGATTTATAGGATAGATGGTAGGGATTTAGACGATGGGACATAATATTTTAGTATATATTTACCTAATGTTGTAATGACATACTCATTTTAGGTTGTTCCATCAATGTTATCCTTCGTTGTGGTGGTCAGGTGGAGACTAATGCAGATGGTGTATCCTCATATAAGGATGGCATGACAAAAATAACAGTTTGTAACTTAGAGGCACCATATAGAGAATTTGTGGAGATGGTTGAAGGTATAACTGAAGTAAAGAGAGATAAATTTACACTTCAATTTGTTGTCAATGACAATCCACGCATCATACAATGTGAGTCTGACTATGACCAATTGGTGATGGGAATTCTAGCTTCCAAGAATGTATATGTCATGTGTGTTTGGATAATAGGAGATATACCAATATAACTCAAGGAGGAAGAAAATAAGGGGAAGGGGAAAGGAAAGGGGAAAGGAAAAGAGAAAGGAAAAAGTAGCTTGAAAAGAAATCATTTCCCACAAGAGCCAATTCCAACAGATTGGGGTAATCAACCTGATTATTCATATTTTAATACACCCGTTAAGAAACCTTCAATTCCCCCAGAATATTTGTTAGACCATACATCAGCTCAAAAGAGCCAGGTTAATTTTATCAAAGGGGAATGGTAATGAACAACACCCTATGCATATATTGGACACCCCACCTGCTATTTAAAATGTAATTGTTTTGGAAACTCCCCCTTCTGCTCTTGCTAGTGTTTTATTAGTCCATGAAACCGCATTGTCTAATGTTGTGCCATCAAGAATAGGAGATGTCTATAGACCTGAACTAACATCTTCTAATATAATTGTTCTATACGCTAACCAGCCAGATGTACCCTCTAATTCATCTACGGCAACAACAATTTTATGCAGCATTTAAAGATGAAGGATTTTGGGAGGGATTCTCTGAGGAACTTGAAGAATAATATGCAGCATATACAAGCATTAAAAGAAAATCAAGCTTTATCAGAAGGTGTATTAGAAGAGGAAAAATAAGATTGTTCAATAGACGACGACATCGATGCAACTTATTATGACTCTCCATTGAAAACACATAAATCACCAGAGTGGAACACAGAAGATGAACTTACAGATATGATATATGATGATTCCCAAACAATGGTGGGTTCACCAAGTTCGCAGCATGAAAGTCCAAATGGGTTTCGGGGTTGTCCAATAATAATTGATACCCGTGATTTAGAGGATAAATGCAGAAATTTAGAGGACAACCCTAAAGATTTAGATGGTGTGAGGTATAAATTACAAGATCGATTCAACAATACATCTGGCAGTGACAATGTTCCACAACATGATAACAATTTATCAAATCATGATGCTGTTCCAGAGGTTGCAACTCAAGAAAATACACCACAACAGCAGGGAAGTCAACAAGGGGAGGATAATCTACGATGTGGAAGACAATACCCATTTGAGAACAATCGTGATTGGGATGATGAAGTGAAAGAAGAGCTAGAGTTTATATACACCAATCTTCATAAACCAAACATTGGTTGTCTCAACACACAAAACCTTTACACAATGAGTACGTGCTTCCTAAGCTTGGTAGAGTTTATTTGTCCAGAGATCATTTCATTAGAGACATCAAATCATTTGCTATTGAAAATGAGTTTGACCTCGAAAGGACTAAAATAGACATGAAAAGGGTTGTTTGCAAATGTAAAGTTAAAAACTACCCATGGTGTGTTCGTGCAACACCTAATGTAGAAGATACGTGGACTATAAGAACCTTTGAGGATCATCACACATATGGGAGATTCAGACTTGGAGCATCAAATCGTCAAGCTAATAGTGAGTGGGTTGCCTCTAAATATATGAGAAAACTAAGAGACAATGAAGATCGTAAACCCATACAATTAACAAGACATGTTGAGTAGGAACACAAAGTTAAAGTTTCATACAAAGATGCGTGGAAAGCTAAGAAAATAGCAATGTCTAAGGTATAACTTAGAGATTTTAATTTATTATCCTCATATTTGTTTTTGTGTATCCTCTAATTTATTGAATGCATTATCTAATTTCAAGCAATATATTCTCTAAAACCCAGGAATGCCCTTATGTCGTTTTACATCCTCTAATTTTTTAGATAATAGCTTCTAATTTGCAATACCGTAGTGTTAAATTTCACAGTTGCATCTGTAAAATTTACCAACTCCATTTGATTTTGCAATTAAGAGGTAGCTTCAGTTATTCATATCAGATACTCCAAACACACTGTAATGAACTGAAGTTGGTCTATCCAGATGCTCATACTGAAATTGTGACTACGTACTCAAGGTGATCAATTCAAAGCCTTTTTTTACACATATGGTATAACTGTGAGGGCTTACAAAAATACATTGAGACCAGTAATCATGGTAGATAGAACATTCCTGAGAGGGATATATCTACGAGTTGTAATCACAGGAATAACAATTGAGGCGAACAATCATGTCTACCTAATTGCATTTGCGGTAGTGATGAAAGAAAATAATGATTACTGGGAATGTTTTTTTGAAAAACTAAGGGATCATGTGGTTGGGATTGATCACGAATTTGTGCACTTGTTGGATAGGCACAACAACATCATTCAAGCTGTACATAAGATTCTCCCCAAAGCTTGCCATATGTTTTGTGTATCATTCTGCAAATAAATGTTATTTCATCTAAGTCATATGAAAACCTAATGAAAATTGGAAACTAAGCAAGTGGGCAAGTGTTTTCCAGGAGAAATCAAGGTGCGTATTCTAATACAACTATTTTATTATCTAAAATAGCTATGGCTCGCCACTAATTTGGTCTTTTATATCCTCTAAAATGTAGATTTGGAATTGTGTACACTATTAATGTGGAATCTTGGAATAAAATTATTATACCAGAAATAGTGCTTCTTGTGACGTTTTTAGTAGAAGGAATCCATTCTAATATCATTCGGCATTATCGTGACTACCGTGTGGATGGTGAGAAATTCAAAACACCCGTAACGACATGATGGCATGAACTAATCTTGGATAATGTTTGGAGAGGTCGAACATTCACTCGCGAGAAGACATCTGTAAATGTTTGGACAGTTTATGGTGAGAATAGGACATGTGTGGTTGACTTGAACGACCAATCATGTACTTGGAAATGGTGGCAAACTATGGGTATACCTTGTGCGCATGCAATGTCTGTGATTAGAGAAGCTAAAGATGGATCCATACCAATTCTGGGCTATGTACTACGAAAAAGAAACATATCAGGAGACATACAAAGAGCAATGGAGGCCCATAAGAGGAAAGGATGAATAGCCTAAAGATAGAGCAACTAGAAGGATACTACCACCACTACCTTGTGCTATGCCTGGTCGCCCAAAGAAGAAAAGAAGGAGAGGATAACTAGAGGGTATCCCAGTTCAAATGAGAAGGTGCACAAGGTGTAAGGGTGCATGACACAAAAAAACATCATGCACTGAGGTCATCCCAGACTTTGATTACTTCTTCCAATCTTTACCTGATGAATTACCATCTTCTACACCTACTTTGTAGTTTGTTTTATGTTGTAAGCTAAAAATTTGGCTTTCTGACGGCTAAAAACTGCATGTTTGTGGGCTAAAAGCTGTAGTTTGTTTGCTAAAATAAGCATTTTGTGTTTTTTGGAATCATTATAGTCTATCAATATTTTAGCTACGTTTTTTGTTCAGTTTGAATGCTGGAATCCTTTAATGAAATCTTTGTTGTTCATTTTGAATGATGTTAATTTTCATTTGATTATACTTTAACAATTCATTGAGCATCCTCCAAAATTACTTCATGCATTCTCTAAATTTCATTTGACTATACTCTAAAATTCATTGAGTATCCTCTAAAATGTGCTTCATACAACCTCTAAATATCTTTTCTGCATTCTCTAAGATTTGTTGTTCATGTCGAATGATGTTAGCTTCCATTTGACTATACTTTAAATATTCATTGAGTATCCTCTAAAATGTGCTTCGTGCATCCTCTAAATATCAAACACTGCATCTTCTAAAAGTCCATAATATAGATTGTCAAATTATCCAAAATACATGGTCAAATTATCCATAATACAATCAAATTATCCAGAATACAATACCTAGCATACATAAAGAAACAAACTTGTTATAAACTGATGTTAGCTTCTTTGGTGGCTTCATTCCACCCTCAACAAAGCCCATGGCAATACGCTTCCTCATAAGAGTAGGTTTTCTTTGGGAATCAAAGCTTCTCCCTCTGATGATACAATCAAGATAAGCAAGCAAGAAAAGTCCACAGCTGCATTCATCATCTTGTTTGCTACACTCCTCATATTCTCTCTTCCTTGGGCGTTCTAAGTTAAAATCTAGAAGGTCAAGGTCAATAGAAAAAACCACATATGGCAATATTTTTCTATTCCTAACTATTGTGGTGATTGTTTTTTGTGTCCCAAAGAGTCATAAATTTTGACCTTCCAATCCCTAAAGAAGAAGCTCAAGAGTATCCAGTGGATACCATTGACCTACATATTTACAGGATAAATCAACAAATTAGAGGATATGTCAAGCTAATTTAGAACTTATTATAGTGTTATTTTGATGCTACAGAAGAAGGTACTTACTTGGAAATGAATAAGGACAATTTTTGCATGGTAAGGGGCAACTTGTTTAATCATCCAGTCAAGGCTCATCATCTTCCTGCAAGCTCGTTTAATAATGAACTTGCCACTCCTAATTCTCTCAGTTGGAGTGATTTCAGCAAAACTTGGGTCATTCATCAATCTCTTGTATTTGGAATAGACATCCATATTCAACATATTCTAAAACAAAGAAACATATTATAACTTAGGAATATGTACTTATTTGCATAAAACATACATTTGGAAATGATACTTACAGCAAAATAGATTGTTCGAACAATTGCATACTGGTCGTGTTCTTGGATGTGCATCCTCATCATTCCATACCATCGAATGATCAAACCCACACAAGCTAATTATATCTCCATGCAACCACTTATCTTTATAGAGGCTGAAGAACTGTTTGACATGAATTTCCTACCCATACCCATACATCCTCAATAATTTATGCTCGTATTTTGGGTCTGTGGCCAACCATATGAAATAATTCAGTACAACTGTCTCATTGTTACTTGTAGCTCAATTTAAAATGGAATTGCCCATGGTAATCATAAGTTGAGCATAACATTATCTACCCTCTTCCACTCCTTGTTCACTTTTCCCCAATTTTGTTTGGCTTTGTTTACAGTTTTGCATAACCACTCTATCCTCATCTTTATCAGCTTCTTCACCAGCTTGTAACATACCAAGGAATTGTATAACATCCTCCTCATCAAAGGGGCTCTATATCACCAACAGAAATACCATTTATATCTACTAAGTTTTCTTCAGGTATATTTTTGGGCTCAGGGAGGATCTTACCATAACCATCATCTTATCCACTACTATCACCAACTTTAGCTGGCAAGTTTTCAGATTTAACAGGTAAGACTTCATAATTAGCACCTACAAACCCAGAACTAACATAGCTTCATCTAGAACCTGAATTTTAGATAAAGTCGCCAACCCATCACCACCAACATCCTCCACAGCTTTAAGATCCCCTCTTTCATATTTTTGCTCAACTTTTTTAGCTTGCTTAGCTTCACTAAAATTCAACTTCCTTCTTTTTGGTTCTTCTGCCTCTAATTGATTACCTTGAGCAAGTTTCATCTCAGCCAGTTTCACATCTTTCTGTTGTACTTATTTCCTCCATGTCATCTTATAATAGCCATCTTTGCAACCCTATAAATATATGACCAAATTAGAGGATGTATTGTGCAATATTAGAGTATATATAAAGACCAAATTAGAGGATGTATTGTGCAAAATTAGAGTATATATTAAGACAAATTAGATGGAAAAACATTAAATCTTACCTAGCAGGTTGGTCTGGTAGGCTCATGGTTTGTTTTGTAAAAGTAATATCTTGTGAATTGTGACAAAAGAGGACAAAACGGTCATTTCACATGTAATGTATGTAATGAGTCCTTGTAACAGTCCCAAGTCTTGTTTTGAGTGTGCCCGTCAAGCTTCGGAGCTGAAGACCTCAAGAATTGACGCGGACGGCACCTTCCAGGAGAAGAAAATCAAGGCAGTATAACATTTATCTTCAGTCGACTGATCAATGAGGGACACTTTTGTTTATATCTTCAGTCGACTGATCCTATAATGAATTATGAAGATTTTTTCTTCAATCGACTGATTTGTTTCTAGTTAGTTGTCTTTGAACCGGAAGGTGGAAGTGCCTCTTTCTCTACCCATCTGTTTAGTTCATGTTTCACACACTTGTCTTTTATATATATATCATGTTGTGTGTGCTTAGCATGATACCATATATCTTAGTTGGCTAACCCTGTTCCTTCCCAGCTTTATCAATTGGTGTGTTCGATTGGTTATCTATATGGTTATGGTAACTCTCCTTGCAGTATGTTCTCAGTGTTTGTTCATGTTTGGACATCACTTGGGATCGTTTCTTTGTTTGAGCAGGGACCCTTTGTCAACTTTTGACAAAAAGGGGGAGAAGAGATATATGAATATGCAGGTTGATGATTGATATGTGTATATATGTATGCTTTTATGTTTTTACATATGTTTTTGCATACATGGTTGGATGAGCTACATGTTGATATCTCATATGAGTGGTGGTTTTATTTCTTGATGTTCTTGTTTATATATGTTATATATGTGTTGCCTAACCTTAACCCTAGTATGTTAGTGTGTTTTTCAAGTTTCTATCTACAGGCACATACTAAGAGGGAGCAAAGGTTAAGGGGGAGCTGTTGCCTACAAGAGACTCATATGTTGTTTTGTATTTCTATGAACATGTGTCATGTTTTATATTCATATGTTGTTTTTGTCACAAGTTCCCAAAGGGGGAGATTGTAAATGTTATATCTTGTGAATTGTGACAAACAAGGGCAAAACAGACATTTCACATTTACTGTAATATTATGAGTCCTTGTATTAGGTCTAGTTCTTGGTGTACAAGTGTCCGGAAGTCTTTGGAGATGAAGACATCAAGAATGGACGCGATCGGCGGCAACCGAGCACAACCGGGAGTCAAGCAGGCAGCTGGACAGAACTGGAGTCGACTGACTGTTTATGAAGAATTGATGGACATAGGGTCA
>JABWDY010009010.1:18224-28723 GCA_013358455.1 Thalictrum thalictroides | reverse complement strand
TTTTCTTTTTTCTTTCTTTTAAGTTCACTAAACTGATGAACATAACATTTCTTTCTCTCTCTTTTAAAACAATGGACAGCAAGTGGGCCGAAAAAGGGTTGAAAGTTTTGGGCCCAAACCAACAAAACTGATAAAACAGAAAACAAAACTGCTGAAAGTAATATTATTCGAACAATAATTGCACTAGTAAAATCACCATATTAGCAAGTGCACTGTGAACAAAGTTTAAAGATTCAAGGATCTACTAAAGACTGCAATTGGAATCAAGTCAAAAGGTATTGTATCCAAAGAGATATGAATTTTTAAACATCGGCAGTCAGAAATATTTTCAGTTCCGCTCGTCAGACTTGCGCGACAAATTACGCAGTGTTCCATATATAATTTCAGAAAGCGCATAAAAGATGAATTAAAGATAAATGAATCTACTTTACACAACAATTTGAATCACTGAAAAATCATTCCAAACGAGCGTTCTACAAGAAAAACATTCCAGCTATGCAGAACAGTCAGTACAAAAACAGAAAAACTGCTGAAAACGAGCAGAACGTTCGAACGTTAAAAGATCGTTCGAACGTTCCTGAACATACCAAAAAGACTGGATCGACTAGTGTTCGAGCGCACTTCGATCGTTCGGACGCTCAAAACTGAAACTTCCAACGTTCGAACGTTACAATCTCATTCGAACGTTCCTGAATATTTTTCTGAAATGTCTCCAAGAAACAAGGTCCGAAACCAGCTTTCTCTAAAAGCTCGATCACAACCACCTCATCAACACATTATACACAACATCCTACGCGTAAACATGCGGGCATACAACACATATATAAAACATATATATAACTTTACCTTCGATTACAACTTATATAAATCCTGCATAAAACTTTATCGAACGTGTAAACTAACACTATATATTCTTCGAACCTGTGCCCTGCAAAACATACATAAGAGCATTCTAAACAACCTATATAACTACTATAACCTGCAAAAACGTTAATACAAGCATATAAACATATACAAAGCATGGTTAACTAAAACCTGCAAAAACATAAATACAACATATAAACATATAACCTGCAAAACAATTATAACCACAACCACCATATAACGAGCATAAAACGAAGGCATGCAGACATAAGAAATAGAGAGATACTACAATCTCCCCCATACAAAAGGAATCTCGTCCCCGAGATTAAAAATGGGGCCGAGATAAAGAGCTCAGGATAGTCTCGCTGCATCGACTCCTCGATCTCCCATGTAGCCTCACGTTCAGTGTGGCCACTCCACAACACCTCCACTTGTCGAATTTTGTGGTTATGCATCTTGTGTTCAGACCACTTCAAGATTCTCACCGGTACCTCCTTATAGGACATCTCTAGAGTGATCACAAAAACCTCGAGATCAGTCACCTTCTTCAACTACTTTGCCCTAATCTCTGGGTCATCATAAAACTGCTTCAACATGAACACGTGAAAAATATTGTGTACGCGCTACAACTACTTGGGTAAATGCACCCTATAAGCAACCTTCCCTATGTGCTCCAAGACAGTCAAAGGACCAACGAAGCGCGGGGCTAACTTCTTTTTTCGCCCAAAACGACAAACACCCTTCATTGGCGATACCTTCATAAGGACCTTGTCACCAACCTTAAAATCCACAGGTCGGCGACTCTTGTCGGCGTAACTTTTCTAACGGTCTTGTGCTGTAAAAAAACCGAACCACTACAACGATCTTGACTCGATCTTCTCTTACACTATCAGGGCCAACTCTAATGGTATCTCGATCATCCAACCAACTCACATGGCCACGAAACTTGATTTCCTGAATCCACGACTCGCACTTAGAGAACTTAGCATAAAGCTGAAATTCCCTCAAGGTTTCCAAGGCAAGCCTCAAATGCTGCGCATGTTCGTCCTCTGTCTTCGAATATATCAGAATGTCGTTCAAGAACAAGATCCCAAAGGAGTCCAGAAATGGACGAAACAACCGGTTCATAAGATCCATGAAGTAAGCCGGGGCATTTGTTAACCCGAAAGGCATTACCAGGAACTCATAAGAACCGTACCGAGTTAGGAAAGCGTTCTTAGGAAAAACCTGCAACAGATATATGAAAGCGAGAGACGCTACATAGATAGAGAAAGAAATTTGAAGCTCTCTAGGAGTGGAAAAAGTGTTGCCTAAAGAAAATGTTGTACTGGAGAACTTGTAGCAGAAGAGAGAGTCAAAGTTAAAGAAGTAGAAGAGAGGAAGAAACGAAATGTAAAAATAGCTAAAGTCAGAGTTGAACTAATGGAACAAAGGGAAGCTGAACTGAAAGCGAAAGAGAAAGCAAAGAGAAATAGTAAAAAGACATGAAAGGGGGCACTGTTTAAGTAGAATCATTAGTTCCAATCTCAAAAGATCCCTCACTTGAACCTGTTTGAAATTAGCGAGAAACCTATTGTTACTCAAGATCATCTTGAAATTTAAAAAGAAGCTTAGGTCAAAGAAATCTAAGAAGCTATCAGTTCTTGCCAAGATAAATATTACTCCCTCTGTCCCAAATTAAGAGTCCGGTATTCTTTTTTGGGATGTCCCAAAATGTTGTCCCATTTTTTGTTTTGGGTAAGTATTTATTAGGTTTGAAACCGTTAGTTCATAAATTGCCCCTTTTTTGAAAATTGAATAAATTCAAATACTTAATTTTTCTTGAGTATTTATCAACTAATTAAAGTCTTACACAACTTTTTAGGCCTAATAAATAAGGGTAGAAATAAAAAAGTTGCTTCATTTTAGGCCTAATAAATGATGTCCCCCTAAATAGTTGAGTTCTTTAAGTGGGACTCTTAATTTAGGACAGAGGGAGTATTTCTCCACCTCTTCCCAACAAGAACAAAAAACTCAACTTTGGAAGTGGGTCACCCCACTTGCCTATCTGCACGATCCTCTCCATATCCTGCTATAAAAATAACATTCACTGTAAATGACATGAAAAATATTTAGTCTTTGGCTTTATTTTTGTTATTTAATTTTACATTGTAGTATAATGTTGCAATGACCTTGCTTTTGGTTGCAACGTGAAGTGCATAAACATTTTTATTTTTTCACTTGATATTGATTTTGGTTTTATAAGAAGTTATTATAAACTTAGCTGTTCATATTGTACAAAGCCTTTGGGCCCCATGCAATGCATGGGCTTGTAGAAATCATAATTACATGGGCCTTGTAGATTGGGCTCATTTTTTTATGTTAATCCACGTAATATACGGGTTTTTAGACTGTGGCCCATTTGTTAGTTGTGAAATTACAATTATATGTTTTACTTTGTGGTCTACAGTCTACTCGTAAATATATACAAAATTCTCTTTAATTAAATTATGACTATTTCAAAACAGGTTCTATTATTAATATAGAGTAAAGATAAGAGTTTATTATTATTTTTTTTAAAAAAATTATTCCTATTTAAAACCACCAGTTTAATCTAGCTCACCATCCATTGAATTGAACCAGTAGAGAACTAGAGATACCCAGAGGGAGCAGAAAACCTTAGGAACTCTGATATTTTCAGGGCCGACATGGGTATGGATGGGGCCCAAGATTAATTTGAGTTTAAATTAAAGCCCAATCAAACCTACCCGAGTCGCAAGTTTGCAACCTAGGCACCTAGCAGGCTTTACCACTTGGGTCTAGTCCTAACGGCTAAACGAGACTACGAGAATGATGAGAGAGAAAGTTGGAAACTCGTTGGCGCATTCTGTTCTTTAAATCTTCTTAAATAGAAAAGACATAATTTGTCTCTGGAAAGCGAAAACCCTCGTCAACCAAAACCCCTTTCGTCACTTCCCGCCTTCTTACTTTCTTGAAACCGCCAAACAAACTTCCAGAAACCCTAGTTTTCATGGCGGATTCGTTTTGTATACTTTCTTAACATAGTTCCGATTCTCATTTCTCGATCCGAAGTTCGTTATCGCAAACATAAACATGATTACTGCTCATGATATTGAAGAAATTATATGTAAACTCTCATCAAAGAAACCAAAAGTTCGAGAAGTAAGTTCTTCTCATTCTATTCCATTACATCATGTCTTACTTCAATTCTATTACTTGAAATCGATATTATCTGGTTGTTTTGATTGATTTGTAGGAAGGAGTAAAGTTGTTGAACGATTGGTTAGCTCCAATAAAATCGATTGAATTCTGCCAATATCTAAGTCGAGAAACTGCTAGGCTTAAACCGAACCAGATTCCTCATGGTAATTTTAATATTAGGTTTGATTGTGTGAAATTGCATTCGGTGATGAATTTGATTGATTTTTAGTCTAATGAACTGTTTCTTTGATTTCACAGCTCAAACATGGCCGTTTCTTCTTAAAGTGCTCACTGGATGTATATCTTTGGAAATATCAGAATGTAAAAAGCGGCAGCAGCAGAAGAAAATTTTCGCAACAGTATTTAGGAAGTTTGTTCAACTGGCAGTTGATGCTAGTTGTTCAGGTTAGGAAGTGAATGCTTTTCATGTGGTACACAATATTTTCAATCAAATATTTAATTGAGTAAATAATGAACAACAGAAAGCAAGTCATTTTGTTTCTTATGGAGTTCGTTATGCATTTAATCATCAGCAATTTTTATCAGGGTTGGCACAAGTTGTAATCCGTTTTATTTGTTATGTTTTCTTTCTCTCATTATTCTATGTATCAGGGAAGACACAGTTTCTGCTAGCTGTTGTCAAGTCATTGTTTAATCACATATGGGATGTTTTAAGGGATGTACCAACCTTCCAGTCTGAGTATGGGGCTGCACTTCGGCATCTTTTGGGTGTAAATGAGTATCGTTTTCATATGCGGAAGAAGGTCTACTGTGGTTAGTATTGCTATTGGTCCTGCTTGATTTAATACCTTGGTGTTACTGATCATTGTGGGTGATGTGTAACTTTTTTTTTTTTTTTGTGATTGTTAGGTCTTGTACTTTTGCACATGGACAAGGTGGAATCAACTCTGAGAGGAATGAACGATCTGTCCAGTAAAGAGGAGTTCTTTCGTTGCATCCTGCCTCTTCATACCTTATTGGAAAATCCTCCTGGAGATTTTCCTGAAACTATAAGAGAAGACATTGTTAAGGGTATTACTCGGATTTCGGAGCAGATAATGCAATACCTACATATGTGTCCGTAAGCATATCCCTCTCCCCTTGTGTTCATAATTGTATCATTCTTACTTCCTGCAAATTGCCTGTCACATTTGTTTAAATTTGCAGGGACAAGGGAGAGATTCCACGCAAGTTTATCGAGTGCATCAATACATACTTACTGAAGGATGGGCCAAATCTGGCCCACGAAGCCATGGAAATCCATTTAGCTGTGCAAGACTTTGTGTTTCGATATTGCCTGACAACACATGAACGTGAACATGGGGTGAGCCTATCATTAAAAGCATTCCAATTATGTTATTGTTTTAGGATATAGTATTTTTTCAAAATCAAATATTTTTTTTGGGCAGGACGTAGTCATTCCTTATGCAAGGTTACAGCTAAAGCTAGTTAGGAATGCTGCTGATTGTTCTCATCTCCTAGAACAAATTTTGGATGTTGTTTTTAAGGAATTAGATCAAACCAGCCCTATAGTGACCTGGTGGGTGTTTTTGTTCTTCTTTTCTTTGCTGTTTAGTTGGAAGAATATGCAGCACCATCACACATGTATAAACTATATTCAGGAAGGATGACAGACTTGGGAACTTAACGAGCTCACGGTGGGGGCTTATGGAGCTTGCGGCTTCTGTTTTCTATCAGGTAGTTATTGCTGACAAGCTTTGGCTAACACGTAGTTTCTACTTGAGCATACATGCAAATGGATAGAAGAAGACACTACTGAATATATAATGGCATGTTTTCTATCAGGCATGTGTTAATGATATTAAAACACCATCCCTAGAGAAACGACCCAGGAGGGAGAATGCTGCTGTCCGTTTAAGGCAGGGGATTATGAGAGGAAAATCATTATGGTGAGAGTTATATTTCTACTTATTCATGTATATTCTTGGTTGATAATAATTTTGCTCATAGGTGAAAATTCTGGTTATTGACAGAGTGAGACCTATATTGTGATGTTTCATGTTTGAGTCCCACTATTGCAAATGGTCAAGTGAAAACATATAATAGTAACTTTATAGTAGGTTCTTTGTAATATAATGATGATCATGTATCATATTACCCTCAAGAATCTTTTCCTTTGGTTTAGATGCTGGTTCTTTGTTGGGACTTGTACCCAAAATTTCTATTTGTGTTCTCTCTGGAAGCACTATTCACTGTTTCCTGTCCTATGGTCCCATATAAAAGTGTTTATTTGTATTTGAAAGTCACTCTGTTGATTTTACCATCAATGTCATAGAAAGGATGAGAAATGGTCGAAACTCAGAAAATAATTCTCAGAAAAAGGGAGATTCGAGCAGTTTTTTGCTGGCATCGGATAATGTATTTTGGGTCATATAAAGTCATAGGCTGAAAGAAAGAAAATTTAAAGGACTAAACAGTAGTAGTGCATTAAGTCTGTTCCCTAACAATTATACCTGTTTGATGTTTGGTGTTTGATTGAAGAAATCTGATTTGTGACTGCTTATATAATCATTCAGGCACGTGCGGAGGTCTATTACAAATATTTTTATTTATCTGCTTGATGTTTTCCTTTTTTCTTGGATAGAACTGAGATGGATTTTTTTTTTCGATATTGAGATATATGCCATCGTATTTGATCCTCCTCCTTTGTTGGGTTTCCTGCACAATTTAATTGGATTTTACCATATGATTCAGGAATAGTGCCTTCTGTTTTCTTGTTCGCAAGTACCACACTCGCATCCCTCAGGACGTTATGGTTTACTGGTTTGAAGGAATCTGTGAAAGTTTTGAGAGGTATTGTCTTGTTCTGTTTTTTCATCACTTCCAATTTATATTGATTCTCATATACTTAAGTGCAAAAATGTGGGCTACTTTTGTGATATCGCTGATGGTGGGGCTGCATAATTTTTAAAAGCACCAATTTCACCAGTTGATTTACTTTGTCCTCATAGTTATTCTGTTTTCGGAAAATCTTTTTGGTTTGTATACGTTATAACAATATCTGTATCCTTTTGAATTTATTTAATTTTGGATGATATAGACACCATGCAGATGCTCAAAATTAAATATGTCAATAGTATGTAGAAAACAGTCTCGTGGCTGAGTCATAAGGGATTCCGAAGAGATGCACCCACCTAAATTACAAGCTTGTAATCACCAATATGCATACGAGTATTGAATTAGAATTGTACATGATACGGAAATTCTTAATAAACTAGGATACTGGTGCAACCAGGATACAAAACAATTGTTATACACACGCTGGCACATGCACACACATATGTATTAAAAGGCTATAAAAATAAAACATTTGTCGTGTAATTAATGTATCTTATAGTGTAGAATATATTATATGTTATTTTAGTTCCTTAGACCCTTACAAGGTGATTGATAAATTAAATGAACCTTCAAATTCAATATGCCAATATTCATCAGTACAATAGTCAATTTTAATTGAGAATATAGGATAAAATTTTGGCTTTAGACAAACCATTTGGTGTAACCTATATGTATCAGAGGCTCAGAACTATAATCGGGAAATCAGAGATGTATCAATTACCAATGCACTTCCATATTTGAACTTTCCGTGTTCCTTAATAATGAGGAAAGCTTGCATTCAATATTAGGAAATGAAGGTATTCCTGTTACATATCCAGTGTGCACTTTCATATTTAATATGTTATCAAGGTATCTTGATGTACATGTAGCAATACTTGCATCTGAACCCGTGTTGTACTACAATGATACAGGTGAGCTGTTATGCACTGACTTTATTGTATCAGAATATTCAAATGTTCTAAATATATATATTCTCATTATGCATAATCACAGTTCTAAATATATATATGCGTGTGCATAACTTGCTACATCCAATCAAGGTTTGATAATCCTATGTTCTCTTTAATTGTTAAAAAATGAAGTATGGGTTGTGTGTGCAGGATACTGAATGAAGGAAGTTCAGATCATGCTTATGATGGTTTACTATGGGTTTTGCGGTAAATTTCTTTTCATTCTCTTGTGTCAAACAAGAAGTAAATTTTCTAAAATTTCTTAAAATTTACGAGCCAAGTGAGAAATGTTGAGAAAGAATTTGTTTGATAGAAAGGATGAGGGGATGCATAACTTTTATGTTGAATGATATTTTTCATTTCATATCGCACAAGTTTCTTCACTTTCTTGTTACTTTTATGAAGTCTGCCTCAAAATTTTATTGGTTTTCCATGGATTTGAAGGAGCTTGCAAGAGTTGTCGTCCATATGTTTGCTGCCCGGTTTCAAAGCGAATTCATCGCAACGGACATCCCACCCTGCGAATGAGGTATTTTGTTATTCTTTTGCCACCTTATAGTTGTCATTATAATCCTAGTAGAAGCTAAGTTATTCTATTCTTTCAATAAGGAAATTGGCAAATCTAGAGTGACATGTTAAAATATTAGAAAGGTTGTCGCCGGCGAGAGTAATATTTCCTTTTAATTTACCATTCAAATCTCCTTTGATTAACAATGTTTGATAAATTGATATGGATGTATTACTAGAGTAATGAAGGGATGAACTGACCTTTGGAGATTTCCACGAATGGGGACTTTGTGATGAAATGAAATGGTGACATCACATAGTCTTCGATTATGCAACCAGCCGGATACACATTTGTTAGTGCCCCCTTGTATCCGAGCACCTTTGTACATTCATTTGCAAGGATCTCCTTGTATACAATCTTATATATACTAATCATTTGCAAGGATCTCCTTTGCAATGAACGTTTATTCACTGACAAAAGAGGTTACAATCAGCGATTCAGCGCAATGATATACTTGGTATTAGAGGCTTTCACCAAGTACGAGTACAGAGAGGAAAAAATATGAGAGATACCAATACGTACATCATATCCTATTTATCTACAAGACTCAATCCTTAAGAATTACTTCCCAGTTTTTGATTAACTCTGCAAATTGATGGTTCTTCCCTGAGTTAAATCCCAGCAGCCAGTACAGGCGTACAGCCAGCATGTATGCTTCCCTGAGTTCTTACGTTTAAACACTAAGTCATTTATAGCCTCCTGGATGCTCCACCACACTGCTATAGGGCCAACCTCCATATTCTTCCAACCAGACCGTCCTTTCTCCCTTTAGTCACAGCATTAGAAGAAAACATGTGGAAGTGACTCCTTCTCCTGATTACATCAGGTACATCCACACCAAATCTGAGGAGTCTTCTCTCTAGTTTTCACTCTTTTTCTTGCCAAGCACCGCATAAAGAATTTAATTTTGAATGGAATCTTAACTTTCTAGATTCTATTGGACTCGAAAGGGACATTCATTGCTCGCACAATGTCATGTTCTTTCTCAAGTGCCCGTAGAAGGACTGAACAATATCATTATGTGAAGAAAAGCCACTACGTGTCTCTTTTTCTTCTATAAATTGTTTCTCTTCCTTGTGAAGATGTAATATAGAGTAATTTAAGTTTTTATTTTTTTAACATTATCTACAGCACAGTAGCTGTTGGCTTACTGTATGGAGCTCTTTGATACATGCATTGCCCATGTTAAGCAATGTGACTTCAGTTGTAAGTTTTCTTAATTTTTCAGCTGATTCCTTTCAGCTAGTGATTCAATCACATATTAATAGTTCTTCCTTTTTCAACCTTTCTTTACCATGTTTTCTGGATGCTTATGTTTCTAGTGCCTCACATTTAATTGCTTTAAGATAGATGCAATACTAGAAATATAAAAGATGAATAATAATATTGATATAATATGTTAAAACTTACAAAGAAACTATCTCTCTATATATAGAGAGAAAGACTATATGTCTATATCTAAGCTTTGTGGGACTAAACCACACATTAAAAGCCTACAATACCCTTACTTCCAACAACAATAATTGAAGTTACATATGAAAGGAAACTATTTTTATTTGATGAAGTAATATGTCACTCATTTGTATTTGGATTACTTTGTTTTAAGCTGATTTAGAAAACAGCAACTTCCTATTCCCGTGTATAAAATTGCACAATTTTCCTGGCTCTTAGTGGTAAGTTTTGATTAGCTTGAACTTTTATTAGGGTTTTTATGCCTAGAATGCCGTTTTCTTTCATTTAAATGTGAAGTTTTATAACAAAAGAAAGATTATATAGCAAAGAGAGGTGGTGGATACAATATCTCTATGACCCTGGGCATCCCAACTAGGTAAGAAGCCCCTAGGATTACTTACCATATGATCACCAACTAATGTATGATGGAGGGCCTGAAATCAAACAAGCAAGAATAGCCAGGAAAACTAGGCGAAAAACCAGAAATCCAATAAGCTTGCTCACTGTAACATTAGTTCCACAGACCGGTGATCACTTTTTACCTTGTCCAGTCTCCACCATCGATCGAATAACAAAGAGTAGCACCAGAACAAATATTTGGTATT
>JABWDY010009010.1:4971-17439 GCA_013358455.1 Thalictrum thalictroides | reverse complement strand
TTAATTAATATGATATTGCTAGTTTATATTAGAAGGAAAAAGAAAAGGCAAAAGGGCATCTCCTTGTTTATGAGCTCAATATTTTTTTTGCTGAATGAGGGAAGGACAGTATTCTCACAAGATAAGATGAGTTCCGGCAATCTCTTCTATTCATGTATACTCTAAAGGCATTCATGAATGACAATAATATCCTTGTTCATGAGCTGCACTCAGCTGGTAAAATCTCTGGGTGATGATACCAGCGGTCTGGGGTTTGAACTCTCTCAGCGTTACTGAGTTCATCTTAGTTTAGAGAGCTGACATTATAATTCTGCTAGATAAATAGAAACTATTCAGACCAAACATACCTTTATATGTCTGGAAGTCTGGAACACATTTGTTACAAACTTACAACTTTTTCTTTAATACTATCAGACCAATAGCAACATTAAACTTTGCTATTCGGCAGTAATGCAGGAAAGTGTATTGACTTTGTTGAGTTTAGAATGTTACAATCGTGGGGTGAACTAAGATTATGGAATACAGAGTGTTTATGAAATCTCCATGAAAGTGTTATTTATGATGAGATAGCTTAACGGTGATAGGGTGAATGCGACAATAAACTGTGGGGGACATCAAGGATAGGGTGGTATCAGTTTGGGTTATTGTTGTTGATATCCTTGATGGGGTTTAATGCTGGGACAGACGGACAGTTGCATTATTGAGACGAGGCATAGATTTGAAAGTAATCCGCTGTAAGATCTATGGTGACAGTTATTGAGTTGGCGCTTAGATTTGAATCTACATTCAACTCTGAAATAGCTCATGGTTATTTTAGGTAGAGATTTTGATGTTGACGCTTAGATTTGAATCTAATGGGATGTATATTCAACTCTGAATATAATGGGATGTATAGGGAGGAAAAGGGCTCAAGCCCTATTTCACTAAGACTACAAAAACCGAGTGCTTCTAGTGACCCCGGTGGGGGTCAAAGATAGATTAGGGTTTTTTGCTTTTCTGTTTATTGATCTCTCATGTTCTAGTTGATATTTTTGTGTGAAGAGAGAGTGAGGGACACATGTTGTAGTCATTTTAAAAAAAAAATTAATATCGGGGTAGGGGCCCCTGTCAACAACCCCGCTTGCCAATAAAAAAAAAATCAACTCTGAAGAAGCTATTGGTTATTTTACGTAGAGATTTTGATATATGTGTTGAAAGGATAGGCTTAGGGATTTATGTTGACAAAATCAATTATTAGAAATATTTTTTCTACATTTACTCCTTCCCCTGTTGATTATGATTTTTCGAGTTATTGTTATCATTTATTGTTAGTTATAAGTATATTTTGATACGTAGTATTTTTTTTTTAATCTCAATTACTATAGAAACTTTTACGTGCTTAGGAAGGATGGGTAATAGACTACTTGGTTGAAGTCATTCTGGAAGATTTTGTATTATGGTATTTGATGGCAGATATTTACTGTTTGCTTAACATGTTATTCACCACTCTCAATCCTTGTAACAACTTGTTAATTTGTTATTGATGTTTGTCTGTCTGAGTGGTTGCTCATAACTTCTCTAATTCATAACTTTTTAACCTTTTAACTTTTGAGGGCACTGTAACACAACACATAATTGGAATGGATTAGATCATACATTGGAAAATGAATAATAGACTGTACTCTTGTTTTCTATTTTTTTTTCTGTTGGCATCTGACTACAATATTTTGGGTCATATCCAGGCCTGCGTTGTACTTCATTGTGTGTTATTTTACAAGAAAAGGTTCCCAGGTATGTGGCTTGTTATTAACATGAAAATATAGTTTGAGTTTGATCCTATTTGAGAAACAAAAGCATTCATGTGTATGCCTATCTATTTAGTTTTAATTTGTCTAGTACTGACCTATATGAGATAAAAGAGTGTCACTAGTCAATCAGTCGTTGGTTTCATGGACTTGCTCTATTCAGTTCTTCTAGCCATGTTTCACATGATTAACCCACACACACGCACAGGACTCTAAATTCGTTGTGTGACCCATGTAGAAAGTTTGTTTTTTGTTTGCTGCATTGTGGAAGTTAATTTATACCTGAAAATTTTGCATCTGTCAAAATTGGTTTATTTATTGGAGAACTGTTTTTTGTCCATTAACACCATGAAATTTGGACTGGGCTGAGTAGTTTTTGCAATCAGACATGGCGTGCATGCCATTTTCCCATTTGACGTTACTTGAGCATATAATGGTATGCTTGGAATGTCTTTTGCCGTATGTCTCATAGGCAGAAAAGATTATAAGTTGAGAATTGGTGACACTGGTCTCATTTGGAATGTCTTTCCAAAGTTTTAAATTCTTGTTGAGAATTGCTTTTAGATCATAAGCTGGAGATTATTGAATTTGAAAAGTAACAAGTTAAAATGTGTTGAAGTCCTGGGGTCCAACTTAAAACCTATTGGCATTGAGTGGTGTAGCCCAGGAACTTATATTTTACTAGCAAAGCCTGGAACTGTCCAATGTGGGACTAAACATCTCAACAAAAAGTTTTTGTTGTTTTGTGTACACCATTATCTTTTGCACGCATCCAATTTGCCTTTCGCCATTTACTGCCTTTCCCATTCACATTCAATGCATTTACATACCTTAACAACTAACGTTGTTACCCTAATCGAATGTATACCATTCATTCGTGATTGGTGAACAGTCTCCATCACACAAGCATGTATGCCCCCTATCATATGATCTTAACTGTACACTAGTTTAGCTTAAAGTTCACTTTCGTCCAAATTAAACCTTCCAAGGATATCTCCAATGGGTTTTCATTGGTGATTATTCAGAGGAAGAGGGGTGGGGAGTATCACAGGGAGGGTTTATTAGGTAGTTGTTGGGCGAATTCTGGGGTTGTTCATAATTTTCGTTTAGAGTTGAGTATCAGGTGTAGTTACTTATTGATTATCTACTTTGTATTCCCATGATGGAGCTGATGTAAGTCACACCTGGCTTTTGATCAATATACTTTTCATCCACACCTCTCCAACCCTTCCCTCCCCCTAAACACACACACAAATAGCTGTTGCATTCTTACTCTATTTGATTGCATCTTCAATATTTACTGTGATATCTTAATTTTCTTATTGTCTTCGTTTCAGTGTGAAATATAGCTTAGAACATACACAATAGTACATTTAATGTCTTTCTCATACTGTGTAGGCAGATCTCCGAGAAATTTTGCATCTGAGGAAAAATCTTCTAAGAGCGGCTTTGGGTTTGATTAATTGGAAGGTTGAATGATCTAAATCTGATTGCTATATTCTTAGTTTTTAACTTTTGTAGTTTGGGATGCAATAATCATGCTAATTCAAAGCTTGCCTATACGTTGGACTTGAAGATTATTCCTGAAGCTATCATTTGTAATTTGTATATGTTGATTATTCCTAAAGCTATCATTTGTATATGTTGATGTTGATCACGATTGCATGGCATGGTGGCAAGTCCACCACTTATATTTGGTTAGGTACAGGCCAAACACACAGTTAGACCTACACCTAACCAGACAATTTGTTTTCATTGTTGTAGCCCAGGAACTTTTATAGTAATTAGCTAGACTTAAACTTGTCCCGTGTGGGACTATATCTTAACAGTAAAATTTGCAATCTCAAGTCCCTGCCATTAAATTGACATCACGAAATTGACCAAATTTCCTGATGTCATCTTGTGGCAGGGGATTGAGAATTCAAATGTATACCATTAGAGACTCGGTTTCCTGATGTCAATTTTATGGCAAACTTTACATTATAGGTTTATACCATGCAACTGTTAACAGAAACATATGAATATTTTATCTTTGATTGGCATCCCTTCCATAATGTTGGCATCACGAAATTGTACACCGAATTTCTTGATGTTGTCTCATGGCTGGGACATGAGGTTGAAAATGTGTACCACAAGAGACCTTTTTTCACGTGTACATGAGACCCCATTTCCTGAAGTCGATCTCATGGCAGAGATTTGAGATTGCAAAATTTATACCATGCAACTACAATGACTAAAGAGCAACAAACGGGTATGAGTTACCTTGCCACTTAAAAAGGACTATTGGCTTGTGATAGTCAAAACTATATATGAGAGTGGAAATGCTGGTTATGATGTGACACTATTTTCGCTTTTAGATTGAAATGCATAACCAATTCCAAATAAATAGAAACCACAATCTTTATTTCCTTTCCTAGTTTGTAATTGAGACTATTTGCTAATTGCTATGCAGGAATCTTTTGTGCTGAATGAGAGTGTGATCATTCTATTGCCAGCAGCTATGTTATCTCTTTGTTTTGGTTGTGTTCCATTTCAACAATGTTTAGATATTCCGTGTGTTTCAAACTCATATGTTGAGCTTTCTAAACTCTTAGAAGATCCAATCAAGGTACTGAATTATGCTGGCAGCTTATTATTATACAAATTATAACTGCGTAGGTTTAATGTAACGCGTGCACTAAATCTTGATTGTAGGCTGAGGAAAATGACTGTGGGTTTCTGTGTGGGACTTTTGAATGTTCTGTTAAAGTATTAGCTGATATTGAGCAGGGATCGTCTGTTGAGGTGCTTCTTATCTTTGATCTGTTATTACTTATCAGTTATCACACATACTCAGAAATAAATAAATATGCATAGTATTCTCTAATCTCTATCGTCTAATAGTTTCATTGTTTAAATCTTGTTTTATATATAACAGGCAATGCTGTCCAAATTCCATCATTTTGTGCGTCTACCTCGTCAGATATGGGATCCGTTACGAAGTGAAATGGAAACCTATTTTGTTGTAGGTTCAATGGATATTGTCATTGAAAAGATGCTTCTTTCAGATGTTTTCTTTATGTGTACTCTTCTTTGTAACTGCATTTATGGTTCCATCTCAACAAGGTATCATCTTCCACAAATTCTTATCTTCGATTTTATTACCAGTTTATTATTATATTTTCTTAAACTCATCTTTTATTGTTTAAATGCACATTAGTTTAAGCTTAAACTCAGATCCTATACGCACAGGTGGACTGTATCCATGGGTCCATCTGTAATATATGTTTGTTTCTGAAATTTACGGGGTACTTCGCATCTTTCATCCCTTCCACCTTCTTCATTAATTGCTCACACCCGCAACTGTTTCTTCTGACATTTAGTATCAGCAGAGAAACAAACTAAGAGCTACCAGAGTCTAACTGTTAACGCTGCAAAATCCAGACCCAATCGAAGATGGAAATATTAAATGAACAAGAATAGAGAAGGTGGATCTGTCCTCCTTTCGAACCAGATATATGTTCGTAGTCCCCCAACCTTGTAAACCGTGTGAAAAAACCACTTTTTTTTTCAAACCATTAGTATATGTAACAAGTTTTGGAGGGGATTTTTGGATTTCAGTTTTTCTTATAAAGAAATCCGTAAATTCCCAGCTTATTAATTTGCAAGCTTCGATCTTCCAGAGCATCATACATGCATTTAGCCATGAAAGAACCAAATCTAGGTTATGTTAATTGTTGAGGAGACAGCCTTGTGGTTCTGTTTGTCTCTCCACTAAGAGTTCAAATCTAGATCTGTTTGCCTTCTTCCATATCTTTACGTTTTCCCCCAAATCGTATTCTCAAAGCTTGGTTTTATATTCGGATGACTTTTTTGGTGATAAAGAGGAAGATGTGAAATTGTATTACTCTTTCTCCTAATTAGCATTTTACGTGCTTTTGTTTGGTCATTTACATATGTTTTGTTTTCTTGCAGGGTTAGGGAAGAAAATTCAGCGTTCCCTACAAAATTGAGCCAGCATATAGTAAAATTGCTACAGCGTGCTGTTTGTATCATTGAAGAAAACCATAGGGATCTCCAAAGCCATGATTGGGTTGGGTCGAATCGCTTTCTTGATGGAACAGGGGCGGTTCTTGTTTCTGTTAGGGGATTTCTTCGCTGTCCTCTTATCAGTGGTCTTAGAGATCAAAGTTTTATTGACGATGTTGTCTCTAGAGATGTTATTCAAGTGAGTGAGAGGTTGTTGACGGCCCTTACGATGTTATTCAAAGAATGTTCTGAGGGAACAAGGAATGTTCAGTTCGAGATAAATAAGCTGGATGCCTTATCATCTACAAGTGGACAACAAGATTCTCATCAATCAGACGACAATAAAGATAGGATTGTTGATATTGAGTTGGATGCAAATGTGAATTCCACTGATAAGGATGCTTTGACAGCTAAAGGGAAATCCATATCAGGAATTACCATATATTCTCTCAAGTGGAAATTTGACATGATTTCAATGGTTGCAAATTTTTTCATAGTCTTACCAGTTCTTACATGGGATCTCCTGTTTGATCTAATAGAAAAAGAAAATGATTTGGAGGTATAGTTCTTGATATGGATCAATTGACGTATTGCCTCTTAGATTTTCATGTTATATGTTTGTACGCTAACAAGCTTTGTTTTTACTCTCAGGTTTGTGATAATATACTATGTAGTCTCTGCGAACACTTCAAGTCCTCTTCTGCAAGTCTCAACAATTTGGTATTTTCTTATGTTCTGATAAAATGGAATGTCATTAATCAATAGATAATTACAAAGGAGAGAGTCTCTAGGCATCTGCATGGTTACTAAGACATCCCTACTAGGCCGGCACCCCTTAGCCTCATGTTTTGTTATATAAATGTTTTTTAATGAAAGATATACTACAACTTATTTCTGCATAATTTCATTCATAGATATTTATGTGTCTGTTAAATTGTCTCCCTTCTCCCATCACAGGTCATGTTGATGAATAATATGATCGAAGTAAGGGTGTCACTTAAGCTGCGTTGTGTTAGTATTCTCATTGCAATCCGTGCTTTACTAAAAACGTTAATTTCCATGAGTACTGGTGAAATGGATAACAACCACAGTTCAACTTTTCAGAGGATGTCAGCTGAAAAGGTATCTTCTAGTTTTTATATACATTTCAATCTATGAATTTGATGCAAACCATATAAGGCCAAAACGTTGGAACTTTGGAATCACTTGCACTGAATTTTGCTTTTGTGGGTTTGTTGGTATGTCCTGTTGCTTATATATTGCAGTGTTTCATGGTGGGTGAATAGGGTTTATATCGTGAGATTTTCCTGTTCCTGTGAATATATTTCGTTGTATGCTGAAGAGAACTTGTCTTGAGTGAATATACACTATTGCAGAAAAAAATGGGAGTGGTTATGCAGAGACAACGTGCTATACTGAGATAGGATATAGAATCGAAACAAAATTTTTTCCAGTCATTTGATAAGATGTAATATCTGAGCAATAATTCAGAATGTGATAAATTTCTAAACAAGTAGTTCTAACTGAGCAGCACTGCTGAAATCACCACATCTCCAGAATTTAGATGCAAAAGGAGCAACAGCCACTAAACTAAATGTCTAACAAAGGGAATGTAACTGGTTGATCTTGCCAAAGAGCCATCCAAGTCATGTGTGCGTGGCCATTATGGAAGTGGTCATGTGGGTATATTTGGAAATTTGGAACAGAATCAAATGCATGTGTAGTTTAGGGCACATGACGTGGCATAAACCATTATTGATATCAAGGGATTCCTATTCTTTTGGATCAACCGTTGGCTGGTTCCTAAGACGTGCCATTGGAGTCCTTAAGACTCTCTTGGGAGACAACATTTATTGAAAGTTGAGGTGTTTGTTCCATGCTTGTGTATAGTTTGTTGTTTGGGATGACTTGTGGCACTTTGTTAATCCCCTACTAACTCTCTGATTAACTGCAAGTATTTTTCTTAAAAGCAAAAAAAGGCACAATTTTCTTAAAATGTCTTAAACTAAGCCAAATTGGTAACTGTATCTGTGGATTCAATCTCTTATGTGTAATAGGACATTCTTTGTGATAGCCAATGTATGACATATTCTTTTTGATGTTCATTTTGGCAGAGCATAGCATCTCTAGGTGACCTGGTAAACAAAATTGCTGATGTGGATGTTCTTGATTGGTCTGGTCGTGTTCTGCTGGTTGACTGCATATGCAGTTTTGTCATGCTTGATCCACAAATTGGCGAGGTATTTTTTAAGGAGACATGAGTCCATGGATACTAACTGTTCAATCTGATAGAAATATTTCTATCATATTGGTATATGTCTCAGAGAGTATCGACTGAACCATCTGTGATACCCAGCCCATTTCGTGGTTGACAAATTAAGGTTAAGGTTTCACTTTGAGCTCTCACGTATTTCACACATTTACTTCGCTGGGAGTCTAACTTATTATAAGTATATGACATAGGGTAGTCGTCATGAGATGAGTTTTGTGGTTATTTTGGTTATTATGCCACATTAGACGAGAGAACGAGATGAACTTCCTGAGTCGAATCAAATTGAGACATTGATAATGGTTATGTACTTATGTATTCGTGTTATCAGATCTGGCAGAATCTGAAGCATGGTCATTTCTATTGTTGAAAATTGTGTAAGTGTCATCGAAATTCTCGTCTCTTAAATCCTTTCAAAAAATATTCTTTATAATAGAAGTCTTATTTAGCCAAAAAAAGTTTTATTTATTTAAATTCCAACTTTCCTTTAGAAAAATTCTGACAGTTCAGCCTGAGTCAACAATGCAAACTATTATAGTATTAGTTCTATTTTATAATAGTCTCCATGGGTTATTTTTGAAATATTCGGACGTAAACAATCACGCACATAATCAGGGGGAAGCAATTATCCTTTCAGCTCGATGCATTTTATTCCGAAGCGGTAATATGCCTCTAACCTTGTTGCTGATTGCACAACCTTAGTTTGTCCCACTAGGGTAAAGCCTAATCAATATTCAGGTTGGGATAAGGAAATAAATCCAACAGCTCAATTTCGACATCCAACTTCATACATTTAGAGGTTATCCAAAATTTTGAATCAGGCATCTTTGTAATCTTGTATAGCCACTCAAAACCACCTGAGCATAATTTAGCTCATATCAGGCACATCAGTTTTATTGTCCACATACTGATAGTTTTTCCAAGGATTTTCCCAATACAAACAACATAAACGTTACCTGCATCTTGCTGTTTTGGTATCACAGTGGTCTCAGATGCCAGACATTGCGATGAGGTGGAGGACTAATAGAATTGTCCGCAAGTTTGGAGATTGAAATTAGGTTTTAAGTGATGAGGAGATGTCTATGTTACCGTAGAGGTGTAGCAGATTGGAAACTTGCATTGTGGAGATTGGTAATGATATGCATAAAAATACTGAAAAAACATGTGGTGATGCTGTCCATTTTGTGCAGAAAATTTCTGCTGCTGATTATTATTATGAGCTGGTACACAATGCCTGCATTTATTTTTAGATTGTGAGTTGTGAATGATATATGGAGCTGATTTTGGCCTACTTCATTTGTTTGACTGTTAGTGTGCTTTAATGCTAATGTTCTTAGCTGTCAGTCATGTTGCAAATCTGCCCCTTACTGGCTGTATTTTGAAACTGATGTTTCAAACTATATGTTGAAATTGATTGCTAGGAAGAAACTTGGTGGATATTTGAAAACAAGCACCACCATTGAATAAATTGTGTGCAACATTAAAGCAACCATATGGGTTGGGTGTCTCATGATCCTAATGTGAAGGGTTTTATATGACGCTCTGATTGCCGAATGCAATGATGCAATTCGACTTTAGTTTAAATGTTTATATACAGGCATGTAGTGTGACTCACTCTGTTACACGACTTTATCTAATAAATAGTGAGGTATCTTTGTGTGTTGCTTAAAGAGTCATGTGACGTTTTTCACCGATGATGTCATTGGATAATTTTTTTTTGTTAAATGGCATAAAGAGTTCTTGCCTCATTTTGTTTCTATTCCTATGTGACTAATTACCAACTTCACTCTTATAAGTTATTCTGTTGTTTTGTATTTCTGAATAGGCAATGATTGATAAACTTCTTAGAATGCTCCAAGATTCTGACTATCGAGTTAGGCTCTTCTTAGCTAGACGGATTGGAGTTCTTTTTCAGAAATGGGAAGGTCATGATGAGCTCTTTCAGGATATTTGGTGAGCACTATAATATGTATATCATTTTTATATTTATTCTGTTCTGCTGTTTATTTATTCTAGCTATAGATTGAGTTTGCAATTGTTAGATAACTTATGGCGTGTTTGATTGTGTTCGCAATCTTAGTGAGATCCGAAGCATCAATTGAGAAGGTGGGAGAATTTTATCTCTTATGAATATCAGTATACTATATACTTACTCTGACGAAGAGGGGTGGTGGTATGATCGTGTTGGAAGTAAGGGTATTGTAGGCTTTTAGTTAGTGGTTTAGTCTTATATAGCTTAGCTATAAATTCTATGTGGTCTCTCTCTCTATATAAAGAGAGAAAACTTCTTTGTAAGTTTAACCTAATTACGTCAATATTATTATTCCTCATTTATACATCTAGTTGGTATCAAAGCTAGGTTCTGATCCTGGGACCTGTGGGTTATGAGCCCACCACACTTCCTCAATGTGGTATTTGCACTTTAGGTGGTCCGCTGTAAATATGGTATATTTGTTTTTTGGGTTTGGGACCTTTTTAGTTAATATTCTTTATTAATGACTTTGGACTAATGTAAATGCTCTACGCTTTAACACCAAAATACCTTATACTTATGAATTTATTATAAAGAATGATTCTCATGAACAATTTTTATGCAACATCTCTCCCATACTCTTCCTGTGTAATTTTTTCTTGGAAAGATCTTCACGAAGAGTGTAAAATCTATGACCCTCCATATATATATATAGTAGGCATCCCAATGGTGGATTGATTACTTAATTGGAGCAATTTCCAGAGCTCCAATTCCATATATATATATAATCATAACAGAGATAGACATCAGATACACACTTCTGAATCTACCTTATCCACTTCCACACGAAACCCTATCCTCGTGAACGAGGAAATCTCAATTCATGTGGTTGTACGCTTTCGTTATGTCAATTTTAGACGTCAGTCCAATGGCCTCAATTTTGGCATATCCTCAATGGCCTGATTTCCTAATAGAGTTCCATTTAAATCTGGCAATCTTCCTTGAAAGTCCCTTGTTCTTCTTGAATCACTCCACAAAGCACTTGCTCAAGTCTTGTGGATTTGACATATAGTGGATATTGCTATTGTTATTTGCTTTTATCTTCTTGGGAATGAGCTTGATAATGGTACTCTTCAAGTTGTTGCCTAAGAATGCTATTTCCACAGACCGCTCGAGTCATCCATAATAATAAGTCTCCTCTCACGATGTTCCTACAATTTTAAAAATTCGGTATTGACACCAGCTGCTTATCACACCCGCAGAGTTAGTGCTCTTTGTCCACAATCATCTATGTTGACCTAACGACAGTAGATGTTATTCAGCTATTCCACTCTCCCTTCAAACAGGAACAAAGAGAAGAGTTTGGTGTGGAGGAACAAGTACATTGGTGATCTTTACTTCAGTGCGTCTTTTCTTAATAGTTAATACGACTCCTTCAATTAAATAGCTAGATGTGGTATGAATTTAATATCATTGGGATTTAACCCATGACAATAGTACAATACAATGTTAGGTATTGCATTGAGCTACGTGCTTAAACGTCAAGTGGTTCAATGATTAACTTTCTTCTTTGTTTATGTAGTTCCAACTTTGGTGTCTTGTTGGTGATGTCATCGAGAGAAAAGCTTGTTACAGCTGCAGATGTCCTAGCTGCTGGGCCTCAGCCTCGTCCAATGATGGAGACTATAATAGTTACACTAGCACATCTGGCATTTTGCAGCGAGAAGATAGAAGTTGAGGTACCCAAAACATGCTTAAAATGTGTATGCCGATCTTAAATTTCTTAGAACTTTATTTGTTTTGTTGGTAAAAATGTTTATGGGAAAACAAGAAGAGGCTAATATCAAAGTAGGAATCTTTAATGTTTCAAGCTGACTCTGGTGACACAATATCCTTTTGGAATGATGGGTAGATTGGCAACAGCCCTTTTATGGAGCCATTATGGGATTTCATGAATTTGGGTAGGGGGGTGGGGTGCACTTGTTAGCATAGCCTTACTGGTCTTTTATGGCTAGAAATTATCTGGTGGGTTTTAACTTGGGGAATAAAGATAGAAGGAAATGGATTTGAACCAAGAACAATGTTTCTATTATGAAATCATTAGACTTACGAGTTTTTGGCCAGGCGAAATTCCTAAATCCTTATATTTGTTTACCTTTTTCCCTCTGGAGAAAATAGGTGCAAGTATATTCCTTGGAGAGTTGCACTGTTTTGGTGGTTGCCTATTTATTTTCAAATGATTGCAAACTCTCTTGTAATGCTCCTAAATCCCAAACACCGAGTGCACTCTAATGTTCAAGACTAGAGTACCCAGACCTTCCATTAGAAAAGTAAGGTGTAAATCTGAGATGGAAGAGCACACATTTTATCAGTCTAACCGTTCAGAAAGTTGAGGAATTTCCAAGCCACATGATCATAAGCCTTTTTCATGTATA
>JABWDY010008989.1:34822-46185 GCA_013358455.1 Thalictrum thalictroides | reverse complement strand
ACTATAGGAAAGAAATGCCGCCTCAGGCCCCTGCTTTTGGAACCTTTTGATAGAAGTAACCAACTCATACTTGAAATGAAATCTTTCTGCATGATGAATAGGTTTGTTGTGATCTTACATTAGAGCATAACTTAGTAATTACTATAGAAAGAGCACAACTTAGTAATTACTATAGAAAAGAAATGGAATTTAGGTTTGTCATATCTAATTCGCACGTCATTGTTGATAACGAGTTGGAGGTTCCCTCCCTGTGTGGCCTATGCCTTGTCTAAAAGTAGTTTCACAGTCGTCATAGGTTCTTTCACATAACATCACAAACATTTAAAACTACAACCCATACAACAAAACAAATTGTGAAATCTCATGAGAATATGAACTTATTTCCCTGGTGTAAAACTTGAAGAATATCAATCAAGGCATTGAACATCAGTTAAGAACACGCTCCTCACGGCGTATATCAACTGTAGATCTCCATTGCAGTTCCAAGCTTTCAAGGTATATTTTTTTGACTAGTTTGGCTTCCTCAGCTTCGTCGGGGCTGTTCACCTTCTCGAGTTGCTTAATGCAAAGTGACCCTCGAATATTATTCATGTCCTTCAGTTCAGTTATTTGGCCACTCTTACGACCCGTAATGAATTCACTGAGTGTTTGAAGACCAGTTAATTTCCCTATTCCAGAAGGCATGGAAGTCAGTTGACTATTTCCCTCCAACACAAGATGTTGTAAACTTGTAAGCATTTCTGTTCCTTTTGGTAAACATAAGAGACTCCAACACTTCTTAGGTCTTAAGGTCTGCAAACTACAGAGTTCATGTGTAGTCTCGGGTAACGATGTGAGAAGTGTCTCAGACAAGTCTAGAAACCGAAGATGTTTCAAATTACTTATGCTCTCACTCAGCTCTTCAATCTGTGACTGACTCAAATCCAACACGTGCAATCGCCCCAACTTCTGGAATAGAGCAAGAGGGACTTTGTTAAAGGAGGTGCCATTTGTACATGATACTATAAATGTGCGTAATCCCTGACACTGGAAGGTGATTGGAAAAGATGGATTAGTTCGGCAAGGCGAAAACACAGTTGGACTGAAATTGTGTTTTATAGTGGACGAGCTCCCCATGGTGAAAGAACTGATTGGATTATGCATGAATATCGTCTTGTTGATGATAACAAGGTGGAAAAGAAACTAAAGCAGATCCAAGATGCTTTTGTGTTGTGTAAAGTTTTTCGCCAAGAGGAGGAATATGCTCATAAGCTGGAATTGCCTGATGACAATGGTGAGAAAGGTGAAAGCTCTAGCCTATCCAGCTATATATAAGGAGCTCGTCTCCATGCGTAGAGCCTCCATTGAAGCACTAACAAACCTAGTAATCCTAGTATTAAGCTGCATACTTTGGACTGATTTCTTTACAATTGTTGATCAGCTTGAGTTGGACGACTTTCCTTTACATTTGGCGGCTATCACATTGATGATGCTAATCGCGGCTGTATTTTCATTGAATTATGAGTTGTTCACTAAGGTTGGAGATTTCATTCTACATTACAATCATCAGGCAATAAGGAACAATAATGATTTTTACAGTTCAATTAAATTGGCCTTCATAATGAACATTATGTTAATCTGGGTTACCGTTTTGTTCGTAATCGGAATTGCCATAAAGCTTTGGGTTAAACACTTACCCACTTCATTTCTGTATCTTAATATTACAATCAGCTTGATCATTGTCCCTATGATTGTATATTTGTGGTTGCGACCAAAGACAAAGAGTGGCAATCCTCAGCTTGTTTTAGTCTGGACTCTTGTTTTGTTGATCTGCAATCGAGGGTACAGCTTTGACGAATGTCCCGCTAGACTAATGCACTATCATCACACGGCTAACTTTGCTGTGTATATAATGGCTGCATATTTAGCACTGCGAAAAAGCTTTGGCCCTGGTCTACTTGTTTCCAATAGATTATGAATTTGAGAAGATGGATATAATTCAGCTTTGGATGGCAGAGGGATATATTCAAAACTCCGTTGAAACCAACGAACTGCTGGAAGATGCTGCTAATGTTTATTTTGATGCTTTTTCAGCAGAATCTATCTTCCAATCTTCACACTCTGATGGAAATAGCCGATCAAGGTACAAACTGAACCATTCCATTCTTCATGACTTGCATAAACTACCAAGTGATGAATTTGGCAGGATTGAAATTGGTCAGCCAATAAATCTGTCAGAAACTACCCTGCATGCTTCATTGATTTGTGATAGTAGTGATCCAATTGCTTTTGAGACCTTGTACCAGTCCAAGAGATTGTGCACTCTTATGCTACTCCATGAGCAAAGATGTTCCTCCATTAATCGAGTCCCTTCCGACCTTTTTCTTAAGTTACCACTGCTAAGAGCTTTAGATTTGAGTGGCACAAACATCACAGAACTACCAAGCTCAGTAGGAAACTTGAAACATTTGAGGCTTCTTAATCTCTCTAAGACACTTGTAAAAAGATTGCCAGAGTCCTTGTGTAGCCTTTACCTGATGCAGACTCTGATACTCCGAGATTGTTCAAAGCTTGTTGGTTTACCGAAAGGGATGAGGAAATTAGTTAACCTTCGCCATCTTGATTTGGACATAGCTTCTCTGTTGATTTCAATGCCACCAGGGTTGGGGAACTTGATTGAATTCCAAACACTGTCTGCCTTCATTGTTGGTAAAGATGATGAGTCTCACATAACATGGCGAATTTGCGAGGAAGTCTTGGCATTATGATGATTGAGAACATACTTAACTCAGAGGAGGCTAAGGAAGCAGCTTTGGACAAAAAGAAATATCTTGAAAGGTTGGATCTACAATGGACTGAATTGCAAGACGGAATTGATGTGGTGCTTGAACATCTCCAACCTCATGAAAACCTCAAAGAACTGCAGATAGTAGGTTATGGTGATGCTCAGTTTCCACTTTCCAGGTTGGATAGGGAATCCCTACTTCTCCAAACTTGTGACAATTACACTCCATAACTGCAGTAAGTGTGAAGTCCTTCCGTCTTTGGGGAAACTGCCTTTGCTCGGGCGTCTCCAAATAAGTGAAATGCTCGCGGTCAAGACAATTGATGCTCGGTTCTGTGGTAGAGAAATGGTTACCCCACTTCTGGACTCGGTACTTCAAACAGTTCGTCATCAAGCTAGCCCATGTAATGGGTTTCTAAGGTTGAATAATCTTAGAATTAGTGGAATGCCTATCCTGGAGAAATGGCGTGGAATGGAGGAAGGTGACTTCAGCCTCTTGTGCAAGCTCAGTCTTTCTCGTTGTGCAAAGCTTACTGCACTTCCTGAACTTTCAGTCCTTAAAGGTCTTCAAGAACTGGAGATCAGTCTGTGCCCTGTCCTTCAATTTCTCCCAAAGAAAAGCCTGCCTACATCACTTCAATCTCTTCTCATTATAAGTTGCCCTTTGCTGAAAGAACAATGCCTGCAGGAAGGACAAGAATGGGGGAAAATCGCACATATTCCCAATATATGGATTGATAATCAACAAATTCTCTAAATAATGTGTTATAAGCTCAATTGTAACTCTTTTATTCGAAATATTTTTGTTCTGTATGTAATAGTAATTGGCTTCTTAATGCATCATTTGAACTCTTTTCCAACACAAGATTTTATCCTCTTCATATTGTTTGCACCAACATTCTCTACTCTATTAAGCAAATGGATTGCATTAAACATATAATTCATAGTGATTTAAAATCTGAGTCTATTAAGCAACTGGATTGCTTAATTCATAGCGATTACTAGAGTTGTTGCAGTATCCAGATAAGATACTAGAACTCATAAAGGTTGCTGCAGTTTCTAGATGAATTACGCAGAAGTCATGAAAGCTACTGATAACACAATTCCTTTGAAGGAATTCTCTTTAATAATAAAAAGTGTTCCAGTGCCACTTTGTTCCTGGGGTCAAGAATTGGAGCACCAGCTCATTCAACAAAGTGACTTCGCCTTCTGAATTTGTAATCAACAGTTTTGATACAAAATAAACTATATATTACTAATCAAGATGCATTATATTAAAGGTAAAACTTCGCCAAAAAGAATTGGAAGAAAAAGTGCAAAACATCAATATTAATCCAATAAGAAACTGTTTTCATTGATAGTAAATGATAATGTTTCTCTCTTCTAGTCTGAAGGCACAAGAAAATAACATGCATTTAATCCAGCTCTTCTACATACTATCACGTGCTCAATGACATCAAGATGCCTTCTCTTCTCTGGTACAGTATCATTCATGCAACGTTCCAAGGATGTCTTCATCTCTAAAGAGGTGAAACCTGAAAATTTCGACCAAATTTCGGATCAAATTCTTACTGGATTCCCCAAAACATTTAACATCAAAATAAGTGGCAAACACAAGCATGGAACTACAAAAATATGAACCTACGAAACTTCACAAGCAAACACAATGAGGACATTCAAAATGCACAGGCTCTAAACAATGAAGAATATGTGGACCAAGTGCAAATGCACACACACCCAATGAAGCATATCGTTTCAGAATAATGACCAAACAACAAGGTAACCACATGTAAGGCCACTTGAAGATAGAGCTCAATTTCATATAGCTCTGCTTTGTCTGAAACTATAGTTTAATCTCTGATTTGTTATCATGATTGCCAAAAGCTATAATAGGAATCAACTTATTACAGAACTTAGAAGGATTCTGTAACCATTGGCTTCATAAGTTGTGTGATATCATCAAGGCATCTAGCATTACCAAATCATCAATAGAAGGATTTGTTGAGGTTGAGTGGTAATTGATGAGGAAAATAACCAACTTTGTTGCAAGATATGACATTGATGAAGAGATAAACATGACCCCAATATTTACAACATTTATATATCCAGAAAATTACTGATTGGCCCAAAATACAGATTTCTCAATTCTGATGTTAAGAGTACATTGCTCACTTATAGATTACATTGTTCGCAACACATTATGGTATCTTTCGTGACCTGAAAAAGATACCTTCAGGCTTCAGTTATCTCATGACAAAATCAATGACCTGATCAAATATAAAGTGCAAACTGTATCTAGTATAAAAGTGAGATTTCATCAAGTTAGACACGACGTTTGGAGTCCATACTTAACAACATCAAATGAGGCCTTAAAGTTGTTACCTTACTTGGTATGTTACTACACACAACCCCAATTTAGAGACATGTTTTTTCAAAAGCATATTTTAGAGCAATAGAAATTCAAAAATCAAGATGAACAAATTGCCTATTACAAATGACAATCAACATAGAACCAAATCGGCCAAATTCTTATTCATATCTTATTACTCTAAATTTTTCTAAAGTAGCAATCTGCATATACAAGCTAAACCTGGAATTGTTGAAGGATTATCTAGTGAAAGAAAGGAAAAATGCCATGGAAATTGAACTTACTCTTTCTCGCCAAGCTTAATTTCCATTCCTCCATATTCTGGTAAAAGGACAGTGTCACCTTCCTTCACGTTAACTGGAATGACCTTCCCATCTCTGTCACGGGCACCAGGACCGACCGCAACAACTTTCCCAGAGTTCAGCTAAATCAATTTGAACATCAAAGAAGCATTACTCAAAGCTTCAAAAACAGTGTGACACATAAGTGTCTAAGTGTTGCTTATACATATTATTTGAACTAGGAGCATGAATGAAGAACATCATACATAGAAGTCAAAGTCAATTCACGATTCCTAGGCCTAGGAAAGCCACCCCAAAAGTTTAAAGATTTAATGGTATTTGGATGATTAACATTGAATAACATAGTAACATCTTTATCTGAATTTTAGAATTTAGATTTTATGATATCCACAACTTAAAGATCACCTCCACAAAAATAAAAATACTGTAATTGCGATTATCGCATTGAAGCAGGGACCTGACACAAAACATAACAGATAAATTTTTGTCGGTATAATCTAATATACAGAATCCACCCAAAAAGAAAACACTATATAAGGAAACAAATGCATGAAACAGTCAACAGAGAAAGAGTAAAAACTATCTAAGTTTGACTCAATCACAATAGACTCTGAGTGAATAGTTTATCCAGAAAGCAGTTCAGACTCTAGAGGTTTGGATGACTACTAAGCCTTGCAGACCACATTTATTAAGAAAGAGACATATCTCATAATTATAAACAATGGAGTATTTTTTATTGATAAAACGGAAGACTTCATTACATGTGGAAGACTAAAAATACATCTGTTGTTGTGCTCACATGATTGACAGAACATTGAACGATACTAATGTGGAGTGCTATATTGGATGGTCTTACTCTTAAATGGCTCTGTGAGGCTATATCTATAACATATACAAGTAAAGAATAAAGAGCCGATGAAAGTATGTAAACACACCCACATCAAAATTCTGAAACTACAAGTACACTCAAAACAAAAATACCAAATTCTTATTAAAAATACAATACTAACATATTAACAAAATAAAAATGTTACCCTAGTCATCACGAAATCAGCAATCAAAGATGTTAAAAAACAAGAAGAGATACACTTATTCCAAAACTCAAGTATTTATATCAAATCATTCTCAGTCAGATTTTGTTAACCTAATATGAATCCACCATAAACAATCAACCAATCTCTTCAAATTCATAATAAGTACAATATAAGATACCATCCATCTCATTAAAATAAATCAACTTTACCCAAGCTGAAACCACTTTTTTCAAGAATAAAAATTCCCCAAAACAACAAATCAACTTTCTTACAACATTTCCACCAAATCGAAACAATCAAAACTCATAAAAAACTAAACTTTACACAAACCCAAACAATATTCTCAAAAACAAACAATACCCAATATCTAAAATCAGTAAAGCAATCAAATGAACAAACCAAACAATCAAATCTGAATCTTACCTTGGTTGTTTTCTCGGGAAGTAAAATTCCAGCAGTAGTTTTTGATGGAGGAATAATCTTCTCCACCAATACTCGATTCAAAGAAGGAATCAAACGCTTTGTAGCCATTTCAACACAAAAACCAAACAAATCAGATCAAATGAAGAGAATGAGTGCGAGAGAAAGAGCAGAAATGTGCTATATGAACTCCAGCAGCAGAACCTTCTCGATACTCTATTTGGGGTTTTGGGTAGGGTTTAAGCAGGTTTAGGATTTGAAATTACCTATTTAGCCTCCTAACCTACTGGGCCGGGTTTCTGTATAAATAACATGTTTTAGCCCATAGAAAGCATTCTGACCTTTTCTTTTGGGTAGGCCCAGATGGGTCACAGATGCCAGAGTACCAATAGGCTAAGCAGTAAGCTTGCTGGCCAACAAGGGAACATTTGGATCCAAGCATGAGTTTGAAACTGTAGTTGTAGTAGCCTTTCACAGTTTCACCTAAGAAGGGTTTGAAGTCTGAACATCTCACTACCCTGCAACATATTACTTACTATACCTTGGAATCAATCATAGTTTGATCTATCATTCTTCAAAATCTAGATATATTTATATCATATCCTAACCTAACCTTAATAATATTTTTGTCTTTTCATCGACACGCCAACATTATAATTTGATGAAAATATATGTCAGAGTTAAACATTCTTCATCACTGTCAAAATGTTTCAATGTAATTATTACCGTGACCACTGTTTTTTTTTTCTTTTGTTTTCCATCGGCAATAGGTTACTAGCTAGCAATTGAGCCAGATCTTCCAGCACGATTATGGAACATCGGACAATTAAGCTACACTGAGGTTATAGAAATTCTGCAGTAGTTCATTCTTTGATCATCACTAATTATGTTGTTTTGGGAAAGATTGCCTCAGATATGGCCACCATACTTAAATGGTATCTACTTATCTACTCTAAATATGATTACCCTTTAATGAGTTTTAGCAATTTAAGTCCATATAATGTTACATCTCTAGCAGTAGTTGTTGTTGATTTTCCAATGATGCTCAACAACATGACTTTGACTAATTAAATCTTAAAGCAAGAAAAGATGAAAAAAAGATAAGCCACAATGCTTTGCCATCAATTTATTCTTTGTTTTCATGATATCATATACTCATGACCACTAAAGAAAACATTCGAAAGTTTATAGGCTCCCTAGTCCAGTTTTGGTATGTCATATGTGTGGTGGGGGTCTATATGACAATATGTCTGTATGTATATGAAAATAGTCTAGGCCGGTGACAATCCAGGACTACCCATAGCAATATATAAGTAGTTACAGTAAATAGGAATTATGATACTCAATTGATTAAGATCAATTCTATAATTACATTGCTTTGTTGAGAACTAGCTATTGGTTGGTAAATGACTCACCAACAAAAATAAAAATAAATCATGTATTGATCTAGAGATTAATTAGAATAGTAGAATGGAAGTACAAATGACTTGCAGATGTACTGTACATAGGTTAAGCACTACAGTACTAAAGACAGATGCATGTTTTGTCTTTGCCATGCATATAACTGCATTTTCTATGGAGTTTCATATCTGAAGCTTTAGCTTTATTTGGACTGATCAGTTCAGGTAGGTGGCCGGTTGCCTGCAGCTTAGTCTGCTAGCTTTTCTCCTCCTTGGTCAGCATTAGCTGATTATGTATGTTCAGGTGTTCTTAATATGGTGTGACAAGTTAATTAATGCTAAAATTAAGCCAAATCTAAATTAGTGATGACAGTTGCGAGCCTCTCGACCATGTCACACACCGATGAATACAAGCATAATGTTATTGTATTAAACAAAATCTTTGATGAACCCTATTTTTGTTATAGTATGGCCTGAAGATCATTGGAAGTTGGGACCCTTGTTGGGTGCTAAAAAGATCGATCAGAAAAGCTTAATGACTTTTATGTACTATTGATCTTCCTTTAATAGAAAAAGCAACCAAAGACACTATAATTTCATCAAAGAATAAGCCCACTGTCTTCATTCTCATCTATGGCCTACTTCAAAATCTCTACTACTCTTATTTGTTCTAAACTTTTAATTTGTTTGACTAATTTCATACAAAACACATATTTATTTATTATAATTGCTGGTTACCGTACTCATCTATTTCCAGAAAAGTTTGTCTGCTAACCACTACTATCTAATGGTGAGGATTCAAGCAATATATGTATATATATAGCCATATTATAAGTACAAACTTATTAAACAAAAATGTTTATAGGGGTGTTTATAACTATAAATAGAGTAATTATTATGAATATATACCTCACTATATCCTCCTTCCTAAAGACCTATACATTTAAAGGGCAAAACAAATAAGAAAATGATTGATGTCACAAGCCCCAAGACTGATATTGAGAAAGGGAGTTTCCATTGCTTAGAGAAAAACACTTCTGTTACTATTTCTTTCTTCTTCACTTTTGTTTACTCTATTGTTCATGTTAAAGAGCTTTCCCATGTCTCTGAAATCAGAATCCTAAGAAGGTTCCAACAACAGCTTCTGCACCAAATTTAATTAGAAAGCTAGCTAGCAGCAAAACCTATGTATTTTGACTCTAAAACCTCTTATTGACCATAACCATCTTCAGATTCCAAGGCAAAGGCATTCAACAAATTCAAAAACAAATGTTTACACAAAACAAGAGGAGGAGAATAAAATAATCCTTTGTTTTTTCTTTGAGGAACCCAACTTTGTTTACATACTACTACTACTACTACCCTTCACACATTACCTTTTAGAAAGACCAAATCCAAAACAGAAAGTTTTTTTTTTTTGGGGTTTTGAGCTATTGCAAGGTTTCATCAACATCTCATGATTTGTGTTATCAACAAGAGTAGTAGACAAATGGGTCATAAAAGCAGAAGACAGGAGATAGTTTGCTTGTTTCTTATGATTTTGATGCTGGTTCTACACTTAGAAGAATGTTCATGTATTGGTGATAATTCTGCAAGCAGATTTGCAAGATTAAGAGGAGGGTATGGTTCTAAAAACATTCCTATCAAGTCTAGAACTAGAAGTGGTTTTGGAAGAAGAAATGGAGATCAGAAAGATATTAGTGATGATGTTTTTGATGATGATAAAAGAAAAATCCATACAGGTCCAAATCCTCTACACAACAAATGAAGTTTGTTTTGTTTTTTTGTTATTTTTTTCTTCTCAAGCTATGAGACTTCTTTCAATTATCTCTTTTGGATTTTTCTTCTTTTCTATCTATCTTTTTTTCTTTAGAGTTGATCATGCTTGATCATGTGTTATATTGGATTGTTGGAAGGAATATTACTTTCATATATCCAAATAATTCATAAATCTTGCATATGTATATGAAAGTTAGTTTTGAGATCTGTTGAGGAATTATTTGTTAAATATATCAAGAAAAAAATTTCTGATAATTAATTAATCAATATTTATATATAATATTGCCATTGATATATATGAGAAATTATGGTTATAATGAAATATTGTTGGTGTTGGTTGTTGTGGTGTTATTGCTCTGGCCGGGTCAGCAATATAATGTCATAGTTGGTTGTTCTCACTGTTCACTATTTATCTCATTCTGATCAGTTTCTCTCACTGATGAGTGATGACTGAACATTAAAGAACATTTTTTGGGACTGTGGGGAGTACTACAGTAGGGTAAACATAGGGATATATATATATATTACTCTTACTCAGATCGTTATCTGCTTACAACCTGGTGATAATTCAGTACTACACTACTACTTTGAATTGGTTTATTTCTAAATTAGGTAAACATAGCATATTTATATATAGATTTATCTTGATATAAGTAGTAAAATGGAATGAGAGTGAAAACTATTTAATTGCCACTTTGGCAGGCAAGCTCATATATTTGATATTTCCATGGCAAGTTTCAAATTCAGTACTTACACATGTGAGCAAATAGCTAGCAATGCATATGATGAACTACCAACACTGCAAATAAAGCAATCCAATAGTAGAGGTTAGGAGTGTAAGCAGGCATGACAGTGATCGATCTGATGAGTGAATATATCAAATGGTTTGGAATGCATGCGAAAGGGACTCATTGGATCGAACGGTGTTGATTGATGATAATCTGCAATAGTTGGCCTGGGGTGAGCAGTGAGCTAGATTTGTATGCAATAGGGAATGACATACAGTCTATATATGAGCTATAGTAACCTGCCCAAATGACATACTGTATAATATGGATCTCAGATTCTCAGAAACCATTCTTGTTAACATCAAACAACAATATAACAATGAGATGTCACAGTTTAGATCCTTTTGGATGCTGAATTGATTTGAATCAACATGTTGCTCCTATACTAATTAAGCTTTATATTATGTTTTAAACTATTCAGAAAGGACTTGCAGCGCAATTTGTAGCGCGCTTGTCTTCCACATTTGTGTAATTTTATTTGAGTATCAATAAAATTTCTTTTACAAAA
>JABWDY010008979.1:0-10763 GCA_013358455.1 Thalictrum thalictroides | reverse complement strand
TGATTTATGCATGCAATATATACAAATAAGATAATGCAAGGGTATATTAATCATTTGTTAACATGGGTGGTTAAAACATGTTATCACAAAAATCAAGAATACTAATGATTGGGACCCCACCATATATTCACCTCCATTCTTCATCCATTATCTACTATTTCCTCCACAAATAGAGGAAAATTTGACAAATGGAGGAGAATCTTATGGAAATAGAGGACCATTGGAAATGAAAAACTATGAATAGTAAATGGAACATGGAGAAATAGAGGACAATTGGAGATAGTCTTAGCCAAGGTACTAAATTTCGGTTTCGGTAAATCTTTCGGTGAGTATGGAAAATGAATCATTTCGGAATTTTTGGAAAACTTTCAGGAAATTAATGAAAAAAAACCGAAAATTTAGAAATGTATGAATTAATCAATCATTTAGATTTTTTGACAATATAACACTATAATAACTTTAAAATATGAATGATATAGATGTTTTGTAAGTTCAAAACTTAATTTTCAAAATATAATAAAAAATTGAAATATAGGAAAAGAATTTTACATGCCTCAAATAATCAAGATGAAACCTCAAATAATCAAGATGAAGAAGAGAGAAAGCTAGACTCTTTAATTTAACTTCTTAGAGTTTTTCTTTATGTGTAATAACTAATAAGTAATAGCTTGATATGATTTTTTATGGTTATTCATGTTTCTAGGAGAAGAACACAAGTTTTAAGAGTTTTTAAGAGAGAAAAATACAATTTTTAAGGTGGCTTTTAATTTACAATTTTATAATTATGGTTTGTAGATATAAAATCGAAATTTCCAAAATTATTTCCGAAATTTTACAAATTTGTACTGATATTTGATGAAATTGAAATAATTTCCGAAAAAATAACGTCATTTTCCAAAAAAACATTACATATTTAGAATGCATGCTCGAAACCAATCGGTCTCCACCGAAATCCGAAATTTTCCGTGGTGTTAGCCTAGCTACATTTGGTTTAAGAGAATTCAATATACATTCCCAGAGCCAAAAGGATAAGGAGTGAGCAAGAACATCAGAAAACTACATAGACCAGGAGTGTATCCCATGCATACAGAGGAATTCAGAGAAATGGCAAATAAAAAATTGTTCATTTTTAGTATGAATCAGACACATCCAGTTATCAAATGGGTTTGCTGGAGTCTTGACTAACAAACTAAGCAAAAACAAAAAAATGATTGAATGGAATCAATCATGTCAATTTAACAGAGAAGAGAAAAGGGCAAAAAATACAAATATCATCTACAATGTACAAATGAATTCAAATATTCCAGACTTCTTTTCCCTCTTTCACCAAGTTTCAAAGCCAGAATTAGCTCAAAAGTTCTCACCCTTTGCGTGTAAACACATTTGACGGGGTTAATTTGTTCCCTTTGGAATTATGCTTCTCTCTCTACATTGTTGCTTCTAAGGCGCGCGATCAACTCGTCCTGCATATTCAACATTAAATCAGCATTTGTTCACCATATAGCTAGCCAAATAATGCAAAAACAGAATGCAATTGTGATTGAAACAATAGTCAATCCAGAATCTAGTCCATGCACAACCAAACCCCAAAAGCCCAATAATTATCAAAACCATTGGCTACATGTTGCACAATGATCAACAAACCAACTGACCATATGATGCTTCACATACAGAGTCACTTAGATTATTTAAGAATGATCTGCATTGAATACCATATACAGGATGCTCATTCTTCACAATCAAATGTAAATGCATCTTTGCTATTTTACAGACTTTTCATATAATTCAGTTTCTTAAAGTCATGCTGAGTTGGTATAACAATAAAACATGTCTACAGATAGTCAAAAATCCCTACTGGAAATATTTAATCTAATTTGTTTGCACATGATATAAGTTCCATAGATACATCACCTCTGTACCCGTTTCGGACACAGCCAACATTTCCTATTTCTTAATACGTTATATTCATTCAGTAAATTTATCCTCTCCATAAGTACTCATTCAGAACACGGCCTACATTTCTCCAGATCCTCTACAAAGAGCCTAGACATTCTCTCTTACTGCAGAAGTGTAAGAATAAGGGCTACCTTTTTTCCTTTGGTTGACAGGCCCCTTTCCTTCAGAATCGCACGAAGCTTCTCTACCGTTAAACCCTGGAAATCCTTTTCAGATTTACGGCTGCTCGACCCCTCTACAAGATAAAGATAAAATCAAAATCTTACATTCCAACAACAGGATACTTTGACAAGACTAAATATCTCTAAGTACAAGAACACCTCAATACAGAAGTCCATCACCAACAAACTGCTAAGTTAATGTTTTCTCTTCTTTACTTTTTTCATGTTTCCAAGAACTGCTAGTACAAAATTTAGAATGTACTTATAGATATGAAAGAACGAAAAGAAAATAGCAGACAAAAGCTACATAATTGAAACACAATGCAACAAGATTTTAATGGGCCTTTAGTGAGAAATACCTCATTCTACCCCCCTAAACTATTTTCGTACGCTCCATCCATTTTAGGGCATCATGTTTACAGATTTTACATTCATACGTTAAACCAGGTCGACAAAAATGTTCTTAATATGTAGCAGATTCTGATCATCCATCTGGTGCAATGCCACACAGAATATGTGTAACCATCTAATAGACATAACCTTACCATTCCTTAAGATTTAACCCTCCTCAACGACAGTCATAAGATTTGCACAGATGTCTAAGGGGATCAAAGAATGGACCCCTTGTATTGTCATCGTTTGCAGACACTATTGTTCCACTGCAAGCCATGAGATAAACATCACTTAACTTAGGTGTTTTTTACAAGACATAAACAGGAGATAATATCTTGAGAACATATGTTCACATGAAAGAAGACATATAAGACTGATCCTACGCCCTGGATTCTTGGAGAAGATGCCAAGTTAATGAAAGTGTTGACCTAATTATAACTGTCCCCTAAAATAAAATGTGAAAACTAAGTTTACAACTGATTCCTTGGCTTCAATTCCAACGACATAAATAGTAATCACAAATCAGTCTTCTAAAATTTTAAGGAAACCAATCCTTCATAATTTTCAAAATTTTGAGAAAAGTAGATCCAATTTTATATTCTATAGTTGATCTCATGTGGGTATGATCTCTCTATACATTTAGCGGCATCATGCCATCATGTTTGTTTCCAAGTACCACTAGAAACAGATATGCTCCTTTTGCCTTGTAAGTTTGACAGGTGACATTTCACAGCAAGATATATAAGCATTGTTCTTTCATTAGTGAGGAGGAAGTCAAAACGAGCCTCCATAACATTGTTTTGCAAATAACAATGCAGCTCTACTAATTTTGGTTTAAGTTGCCAGGAGCATATTAGAGAACTGTCCATTTCACAAATAAAGAAAAATAAGCACACTATAACTATCTTTAGCAATAAAAAAAAAAGAGAGAATCCTCCTTGGACATCTTACAGTTTCACTATTTTTCAATCAATAGAATGAGACAAGATAATAAGACTCGATTTCAAAAGATCCTACTCAAACTTAAGCTTACCATTATTTATTTATTTTTAGAGAGAGAAAGAGATGTTGGTTGACGCAATTTACCTCCATACCAAGTCATAAGACATTTTAAAATCATATCTTATATCAGGATACTTTGAAAGTCGTTCTAAAACTCATTTTTATCTTAAAGAGGTTCTGGTATCAACACAGCAACCTAAACTATACAAACTAATCATCCATTCACTAAACGAGAACAAACTTAGAAAATGTGATATCAAGGTTAAAAAGTTTGAAAGATCCATCAGGGATTCCAAAACCATAGTTCTGACACTCAACTTCAAATAACTTACCCTGCCGAGAACTACAAGAATTTAAGGCAGTATTGGCTCTCTTAGTAGAAACCCTTCCATCTGTAGATCTTTCAGTGGCAGCTCTGAGAATTAAAAGTAAAGACGTGCATAAGAGTCAAGGAGTTTGAATAATAACAAAGCAATCACAAATTAGCAACTATAAAAGGCATCTATTGAGAAGACCCAATAATGAATATCCCCTTCTAATAAACTAATTGCAGTCTTTGACATGCACATAAGAAAGCTGTACGAGAATGGTACTTAAGAACACAAAATTCATAAGTGTGCTAATAAAAACAATGTATGAGAATGCACAACAGTGATAGAGAGCTTGCACGTCGCAAATCATTGTCATAGAGACTTCTATGCATATATATTGACATATAAAAAGGTCAACTTCAAGTACGAAAAGATCATATACCTTTTGCCCTTTGCCTTATCGGGAGTAGCTTTACCCTTTGCATGCTTTGCCATTGACTCACTCTTATTTTTGCCTTCAAGCGATCTGATCAGTATATTAGTTGGATTTGTCTTCACTACTTGATCCTCTGCATAACCAAATAATGAGAATGTTGGCTTCCACTAAGTGTTAAACTACAAGTTCCAAATTTACAAGGACTAAGAACTGAGGAAGAGAAGGAAAGAAGTGAAACATGTTGCAATAAGTAAATAATAGAATCAACGCTCTGGCATACTGCATAATCCATCAGATTTTCTCATTCTTGGACATAAAGTTGATAATTCAAACAAGCATTTTGTCAAACTGGTGGAGATATTTATGGACTTGTAGTCCTAATTTGATCATTAACAAATATGATTGGAATACAAGTCACAAAGGTTTGAAATAGAAAACGAAAGGAAAATAGTTTAAGTCATTGGTGAACGTGTTTTGTTTTCGTGACAAATCTATTAGTAATTTAATATACACAAATTCAAACCCGCTCCCCCTATCAAAAGTGAAGTTAGATGCACATCATCTAAAGACATGGTTGGCTAGAGCTATAAACCAACATTTTCAAGAGATCGATCTCAATAGATCTACTAATTAACCTTTTAAATTGTCTCATCATCTCTTTGATTCGAAGATTACGGTATTAAAGTTGACCACTTATTATTCCGTGTTTGAGTGCCAAACCCAATGAGCTCTTTAGCCAAGATAAAACTTTTGGATTTGTATAACCTAAAAACACCATGAGTAGTGGGAAAGACAAACAGAAGACAAACAGTCTTAAGAAGCCTTGTTGGCACAACAAGATGAAATTCAGATGAATAAGGAACTAGAAGAAAAGACAAAGAAAACAAAGAGGACAAAAAGGCAGGTACAACTCGAGAAGCTTGACACTATAACAACATCAACACTCAGTAAAAATGTCAAAAATGGTTAGTAGCTTGATAGGAGGTGATTCCAAGGTGGACATGAAAATAGGGGTGTTAATCGAGGCGCGAGCTTTGGTATGTTCAAACTCGGCTCGTTTATAAACGAGTCGAGCTCGAGCTAAGCCCAAATTTAATATGAGCTTCCTTTTGTGTTCAAGCTTGGGTCATTTAGCTAAACAAACGAGCTCGAGTCGAGCTTTAACCAAACCAATCTCAAGCCAAACCTGAGCTACTCGGCTAAATTACACATAATATTGGCATTCGAGATGACAAACCGAGCTTTGGTATGTTCAAGCTTGGCTCATTGATAAACGATCTCAACGAGCCGAGCTCAAGCTGAGCCCAAATTTCATACGAGCTTGCTTTTGTGTTCAAGCTTGGCTCGTTTACAACATAAGGTAATACTCAAAACCAAGTTTTTTTTAAATGAATATTATCCTTGTTAAGGAAACTCAGAGTACAACATATATGTTTAGCCATGCTTCCCTTCAATGATATTAATATAACCCTCACAGGCTCACAGCTACTTGGATCACCCAAATTCTGATACTAGCATAAAAATTTCTAATGCACCATAGAGAACAAACAAACACCAGAAGTTTGACAGGTCGGCGGGCCGTTAGAGTGTTTTAGACAGATTGTATAATGTGGAAAAAATTTTAAAGTACAATGCTGTTTTGACGAGATTTTTTGTACATTGTATCAAGTGAAAAATAGGTGAAAGTACGTTGTACTTTTTATGTACTTTTTAATTACCTAATTAATTTATTATGCCCATGCCTTCAAAGGAATTCCGTGACCAATAAAACACCAGTTGCAACCCATCACAAGATTGAATGTCCTTTTTTAGATGACCCATCCTTCCTTTCTAGTTAAATTCAAAAGATCAATCTAAGTAGTCAAGTGAAAATATATATCAATTAAAATATTAGTTGATTCGGTTTCACTTGTAGTAAGAAAAAACTATCTTTGAAAAGAACATTGCATACGTTTACTAAAATGTAAAATATAAGATAACTTTATAAAAAAAAAAAAAAACATTGCATAAGTTTACCTTTTGGGACACTTACAAAGTCTTGCATGCAAAAGATACAAGAAAGAAATGGAATACGTAAAAAGGCCAACTACCTGGAGCTGATGTGTCATGATCACAAATATATACTCGCATACCACCCTGCACAAAGTAATGAAGATGCAAGCACCAAATCTTACTGAATTATCCAAATGGTTAGGAAATTCTACGCAATATTTGTAATAACGCATCTCTAGTTTGTACATTAAATTGTGAAAAGGAAATTAAATGCAATCAAAAGGCATTTCAGTTTTCCCTAGCTTGGGCTACATGCTAAGACAATATGAAATAAATGTGAAGGGTTGCAAAGCTTAGAATTCCAAGTAATTTTCATAATATAGCTACATCTTTGCCTTTGAAAGATTTCAATACGTAGATATAGGTATCCACCTTATTTCTTTATTTACCTGGTGATAAAGTAATAAAGCTAATATGTGACAAGCATAAAAAAAAATTTACAAAGGACCTACCTGCCACAAAATAAACTCTGGGATGCGTTCAGGATGAGTAACTGAACTATATCGAGTGCACAACATGTTAAAACGTTCTCAACAGTTAAAGTGAAAATAAGAAAACTAGCACCTCCTTGGCTCATAACTTTGGACTTACAAAAGGGGCAGTCATGAATCACCTAAGTCTTATACACTTCAACTATGTCTATGCATATGCTATGTAATATGATGAACTGGTCCACTGGTTGCAGCACATACAGTAAGTAAAAAAAATTGGGCACTAACTGCAACAGAAAAGTAATAAGAGGAATTTTTACAAGATTGTGATCTTGGGAGATTTTAATATTGCATTCTACATTATTTTGACAAGCACTTTAATGAACTGTCAAGTGTCAACTACATTATAGTAGTGAAAAAAACTAAACATTCCCAAACCCTTGCCACGTAGCAATAGAGCATGCATAATGAAAGATTTCATTTACACCATCTAACTTGTATGAATCAACACAATATCATATGCAAACACGCAGGTTCAGACTTATACGGTTTTGCTACACAAAAACTTCTGTTAAAAGATGAAAGTTTGTACAGCCAAAGGAGTGGCAAGGTTATTAAATGCAATTTCTTGCTTTTGAACCAAATTCTAGTACAAAGTGGAATCTTCACTGCTTGAAAATGTGCTCTGACATAGTTGTTCCTTATAGTGTGCACCAAAGTAATAAAAAAAAAAATTCTACGCTCTTTGGTTACTACATGAAAATAATTGGGAAGCACATCGACACTACATTCTACACTCTTTGGTTATATTACAAGATTAGGCATCAAATTGACCAATAACTACACAAACCAATCAATATAACTTCAAAATAAAACCAGTGTATACATTAACATTACATCAAACATCACTTCCTTCCTCTTTATTATCCAAATTCTCTGAATGAGTAACCTATTCCTTAAAGATACTTATTCTGATTTCACTAACATAGTACAGAATCACAGCATACTTCCTTCTTGCATATAGAATACTAGGTTTTACATTGTTACATAATTTTCACAAAAGTTTCCATCGATAAACTGCAGAATTGCAAAGATGTCAGCTAACATGACCACAAACTTAGATCAAATTGTTACTAACAAGAATCAAAACGGCAAAACTTGGAAAAAACAAATTCAATCACATCAATTAGAATTAAATACTATAGACTAAAAACTCAAAATCAAAGTTGCGAATCAAGAACATAGGGGTTTGTTATATAATGAAGAAGAAAGAGAAAGAAAGAGTACCGGATTGGAAAGATGAGTTGTGGAAGTAGAAGTAAAGAAGCCCCGAGATGGAAGATTGGCTAGGTATTTTGATGCTCCACCCGCCATCTTTCTTTTCGTTTTTCCGCTCTTCTGTTGTTAAACGAAGCAAGAACATGTTTTTATTGATTCGAATAATACAATAGGTGAGAGAAACTGCAACCTATCATCACAGTGAATGCTTCGAGATACAACGAAGACATATCTCGAAGTCCACATGACACGAAACCGTTAATACGATACCAAGACCTTTTATAATATAGAACCGTGACACGATGGGGACCGACGTAAGAAATGGTATCACACTAATTCTAACAAATATAGCAAAACGAATTCAATATAATAATTAAAAAGTTAGGATACTAACCTGAGTATTCTTAGTTCAGAAGTAGCAATGAGGAAGATATACAATGTCAAAACAAGCCTTCAAATAAATCCAAAAGAAAGAATCTGCATTAATAAAGCGATGTATAAACACACAACATATACTCTGGCTTCCAAAATTTTAGCTTTACAAGCATTACACAAAATCCAAAATTAAACATAACCAAGTACGATACTATGTTTTAGTCCCTATCAATAATGGACTGGCTATCTGTAGAAGATTTAGTTGTTAGTGACTTAGTGTTAAAATGTTACTAAATACATGCTGAAATTGTGCACAAATTCGTGATGACACTGTATCTAGTAACTGAGTAAAGCAAATCAGATCACTTACAACTTAACTATCTCTGTGTTTGTCTTGTTCGTACTGTTTTCAAGTGTTGATCTTCAGATCTAAGTTTTGGGACTGTGGCTTCTAAGATGTCAATCGCAACGTTCCAGGAAATTTGAATTGGTCCAGCATGCCCCAGTGTGGACTATTACCTGGTGTCAAACAAAGACACATTTAATGTTAGTGAACTTTCAGACTTCTGTACGAATAACAAAACAGGCTGGAGGAAACAACAACCACTTTTAATAGGTGATGGTGGATGATCTTCATCTATACAAAGACAAACCACAAGCCCAAAATAGAGAAACAGGAAACAACTGATCATTGCAATTGCACACAAAACTCAAAATAGAAATGGGTAAAAAACTAAGGAACATAAATAACATTAAAGGATTTTCTATACACTAACGTTCAGTTGAGATAGGATCATAGGAACAATCTTACTACTAAATAGCTACTCAAATGGAAAACTTCCTAACTAGGTCAAAGATTAACAGTAGTTCTAAGTACTTCTAAATATGTACTAAGCGTCTAAGCCATCAGTAATCATGCAAAATTATAAATGTGTTTGGGCCCGAGGTTCAATTATACATTATGTATGTATGATTCTGATCGAGACTATGGGATTAATGCAAGAGCTCTTCGTCTAATACATGAATGACAACCATTAGACGTCATGGTGCACCAGACTTTATTGTCTAGCTAACTTATTACACAGGAACCTTATCCACCCTCACCACCTGGTAAAAATTATGCAGCATGTATGCCACATAATTTTTCAGTTCTTCTTTCTTCCCGTTTTAAAAGTCAATTCCCTGAGGTCTGGATTGATCAAGTTCTTCTAACAAGAAAGCTAGCTAGCTAGCTAGCCGTTAGTCTTTTGTTTCTTTAATTAGTTTAAAGCTCTAAAACTTTTCTGTCTTTAATGTACCAGTACTACTGCATGTATAGTTCATATGTGCCAGAATCAAATTTCTTTTCTCTTTAATACCTAAAATGTGCAGATTTTTTAGGCCAATATAAGGTGGAAGTATACTTCATACAATCTCATCTACATTTTTTCTAACAAGGCTATACTTATTGAGCAATATCCAGAAAAATTGTAAATTATAGAGCTAATCCTTCTTGAAAAAACTATCCAATGTTTGAAACTTGTATCAAACATCAAGAAAAAATAAACAGATTAATATGCAAAATTAAATTCTTAGAAAACCCCAAAAATAATATAAACTTCAGAATTTTATCAAAAACAATATTAATAAGTTTCAACATCTTCTTCTACTACTAAATGAACAGTTCAACGAATTAACTTAATTTTGAGCTTGCATTGTGAATCAAGTGATGAAGCTAATTTGTCTGCAATTGTTGTAACTTTTTACCCAAATCTTCTTATTTTTGCTTTTGATTGTGCATCAAAACGTCAACAGCTATTAGAAGATTGCAAAAATTGAAGGAATTTGAAACCGATTTCGGTGAACAAGAACAAAACTTTATTCAATTAATTGAACTGTTTTGTTGTTGATTGTTGTAGTTGCTGCTAAGAAATCCCAAATTCAAAATCAAATTGAACAAACGAGCAAGCAAGCAACCAAATGAGAGAGAGGGTACCTGTTGTTCATTGTTCTCGTTCCTTCTGTCTGACAAAGATTGTGAGTTTGAAAGGAGACCAGAAGAAAAGGGGAAGAAACAGGAAGAGGAAGGAAAAAAGAAAGGAGACAAACAGACTGGAGTTTACGAACCCACCTGACCCTTAAGCGATCTTCTACCGTCGGTCAAATATAGAACCGTAACACAGTGGGGACCGACTAGGGGTGTAAATTTCAACCGAAATTCGATTTTTCCGATTTCCGATCGGATTTTTTCCGAATTTGAAATACAATATTGTAGTTCCGAATTTCGATTTTCCGATTTCCGATCTAAAATATATTGGAATGGAATTGGAACTAGTTTTATAATTCCGATCCGTTCTGATTTTCGAAATATTTTTTATCATTAAAATAT